>JBBPMX010000371.1:0-14762 GCA_038090515.1 Pulveroboletus cf. viridisquamosus | reverse complement strand
AGGGATCAAGGTTCTTGATTGGCCAGCACAATCTCCAGATCTTAATCCTATTGAACATCTCTGGCAAATTCTCAAAAAGAAGCTTAATAACTATCCAACAACACCAAGAGGGGTTTGGGAGCTTTGGAATAGGATTGAAATAGAATGGGGCAAAATAGAGCCTGGGGAATGTCAAATATTGATAGAAAGCATGCCTAGAAGACTAGAGGCAGTGATAAAGGCAAAGGGAGAGCATACAAAGTACTAAAATTACTGAATAGAAATGTTGCTCAAATAAGTGTCCCAATGACATGTCATTTTGAAATTGTTATATCTCAGTGCTATTGCAACAAAATCACATGACTAAGAGCTCATCTTCGGGGTAGTAGTTAGGGCTATTTATGACCCTGCAAGGGTTTGAGCTAATACATTTTGGTTCTCTTGCAAATATCAAATCTATCTAAAATGGCTAAACATTGGGACACTTATTTGAGCCACTGTATCTCCATTGGATCTTCACGGCAATCTTGCCACCTCCTAGATCTCCCGATCCAATCTAATCTCCCCTATGTATCTATTAGTATATATTGGATCTCAATCCCAATCCTCAGATCCCTGATCCCATCTCCTAGGACTATAATCTAGATCTCAGGGCTCACTTCCTTGCAGCCTGCAGCTCTTAATCTCCGTCCTTCCATTCCCATTATTATGCTTACTGTAGTATGTTCATTACCATGTATAGTAGTGTACAGCTTGGTCCGTGCACAGACCCAAGCAATATATAAGGCCAGTGGCCTAAAGCTAGAAACCCCAGCTTTAGCCACTTGTCGATTGGCTCCTCCTCTGTCTGCTAAGGGCTTAGCCTTCGGGCCTTGTCCCTTGTCCCTCATGAAGGCTCTACAATGGTTCCAGCTCTGGCTAGCCCCTGATACAGGCATTCTCTCCTTCTGCCAGGTAGCTCCATCATCAGCTTTCTTTTCTTAGGGTTATGGTTTGGTCCAGCCAATGGTTTGGTTCAGTTTCTTAGTGAACATGATGAGCCGTTCATAACACAAACAGCAACTTTATCCTTATTTATAATGGCGGATGACCATATAAATATCTGTTTGGGTGATATGCCCTGGCCCTTCATGTGGTGCCACTATGCTTGTCCCTTATGTCTGGGCCTGGCAACCACTACTCATGGATTTGCTTTCTTTCTTGATTCTTCTGAGGCGGATAAAAGCTCACATGCTCTCAATAGTCTGCAGATGATAAGCCCTGAACATTGGGTGGGTCATGTACTCAGGTTATGGTATGAAGCTTTGGCCAAGTGTTATGCAGATGCAAGAATACCGAAGCCAAGCAACTAAAGGCTTGCTGTAAAGCCTTGCAGAGAGAAGGAGAGCAAAGGAGAACACTTATCGTCCAAGGTTTTAACTCAAGGAACAAGTGGCCAAAGCTGGGGATACCAGCTAAGGACATGCCCTTTATATATTGTGAGCAATGGTGCACAGACCAAGCTGTGCTACAGATAAGGTGTGAATACTGTCTAAGTATGGTAAGTGATATCCCACAGGTGTGGGAGAGTTCTGTGATGAAGAAGCGTAGCGATGGTAATTAAAAGAGTGAGGTGACCATGTGTTCTGACATCATATGATGTCATGGTCTAGGCCATGTCATGTGATCTAGTCACATGACTGGTGAATGAGTGAAGTGAAAGTGAAAAATAATTAGATTAGCATATATGGTATAACACTTCCAGAGCAATCTTGTCAGAAAGGACACTAACACCTTGAAGCACATAGAGACCAGCACATGCTCGAGGATCAATGATGATATTGAGGATATTTGCCATGATGGTGTCAAGAACAATGGGGCCAATGGTTGGAGTAACAGTAATAAAAGAGAGGCAGTTATGGAGGGAACAAAGGGATGGAATGGACATGTGCTGATTAATTGCATAAAGGAGATTTGCACCACCAATGCAATATATGAGTCATAGGCATCATCACCATAGCCATGAGGTTTGTAGCCCCATTCAATTGCCTCCTTGATATTGTGGATGATCATGTTGATGCTCACTCCATTCTTGATCTGGACCTGAAGAAAATGCTGAAGCCATGAGAAGTGCTGAGTGGTTGTCAATCATATGCAGTTTGTTAGCAATTGAACAAGCATCATTCAGTGACTGGCTGACAGTAAGAATCAGAATCCTTATATGAAATAGAATTCTTACCTTGAGCTTTTAATGCTTGAGCTCTTTGTTGTGAACGGCTCATCATGTTCACTGAAACCAAACCCTAACCATTGGCTGGACCAAACCATATCCCTAGAGAGAGGAAGCTAATGACAGAGCTACCTGGCAAAAGGAAGGAATGCCCATGTCATAGGCTAGCCAGAGCAGGAACTGCCAAAGAGCTACCTTGAGGACGAGGGAAGAATCCCTTAGCACATAGAGGGGAAGCCTAGGACAAGTGGCTAAAGCTGGGGTTCCCAGCTTTAGGCCACTGGCCTTATATATTTCCTGGGTCCACACACGGACCAAGCTGTACACTACTATATATGGTAACAAATGTACTACAGTAAGTGTAATAAAGGAATGAAAGGATGGAAATTAAAGAGGTCAGGCTGCAAGGAGGCAAGCCCTGAGATATAGATCATAGTCCTAGGAGATAGGATCAGAGATCTGAGGATCAGGATTGAGATCCAATATACAGTGACCTCCAAAACCCTTTCCATGTTAGCTCTAATGGTAGTATATAAAGCATACTGCCAGACACCATGGGAATCCCACTTAGTTATAAATGGTACATACTCTTGGCTACAATATTGCCCCATATGTCATGTGATTTGGTTCACAGACCATAGAGATATGGTCAAAATGAAATGGCAATATTATGGAAAGGGTTTCAGAGCTTTTGAATTGTTGAGTAGGATCTTAGTCAAATTGAAGTATAATTGCTACTGTTTGTTAGTACAAACAAAGATATATATGTAAACAATATGTCTGAGTTTGAAACAGTTCCCACACCTCTTGATTCTTAACCACTACCATAGTTAGATCTCTTTTCTCTACTCAAAAAAACATCATCCTCTCTTTACTTGATTCTGGCCATTCTGGTGAAGCCATTGCCAAGCAAACTGGTGTTAGCCCTTCTGTGATATCCAAGCTTCATTCCAAAGAGAGTTCTAGTCTTGTTAAAGCTATTGGAGGTTGTCCTTCCAAGCTTTCCTCTAGTAATATTTGTCATGCTCAACATCTTATCACTTCTGGGAAAGCTGAAAATGCTATCCAAGTGACTAGAACCCTTGCCAACATTGTCAATCATCCTCTCTCTGTCACTACTGTCTGCTGTCACTTGAAAAAAGCTGGTATGAAAGCTGTGGTCAAGTCCAAACACCCTATTCTTTCTGCCAGGCATCGCAAAGCTCGTTTGGATTTTGCCTATACTCACAAGGATTGGACCATTGAGGACTGGAAGAAGATACAGTAGACTTGCTCATAATGCATCTGCTACTGATGCATAAATGTAATATTGCATGGACTTTAGGGTATTTTCACAGTGGGGTGCAGGAAGGACATTATATTTTTGCATAAATACTAATACATCATGCCTGAACTGAAAATATGCAGTATGACATGCTCTGTTGGCAGAGCCGAAGTCAACTGCTGCTGTGTGAACCAGACACAAGCGATCAACTGGCACCCAAAGAATGGCTCACTAGTATATTTGTTCCTGTTGGCTGGATGTACCACATGCTGTCCCTATCAACAAAATTTCTAGTTGAATGTAAAAATGGAACCCAATTTGCAGAACAGATCTCCATCGAAACATTATACCTGCTGAACCCCCAACTTGCAAACCACAACCCAATCCTGCACCATACAACTCAAGGCCATTACAAGCAGGCTCTGATATCAAAGCTAAGAAGTGTGAAAATCTTACATTGCACGACTGGCTCACAGTTTTTTCTTTTATCAACTCTCATCCAAATGTGTCCCATAATCATATAGTCAAGCACTTCCAGATATTGCAATCTGGTGCACTGGAATTCACACAGTCAACACTATCATGAAAGTTGAAGGATTGAGCAGAATTGGAGAAATGTACCCAATCATATCCCAATGCATTGTCTGGAAAGTGTCCTCGAGTTATTACTAGCCCTGAAGTTAAGAAGGCTTTGGTCCTGTGGGTAAGATCAATGGAGGAAAAGGGGGAAAAAGTTAATGGGCCAATGTTACAGGAGAAGAGAAAGAGATTTGAGAACAAGTTCAACATTCCAGAAGAGAAAAGACTTACTGGTAATGGATGGATCACTCCCTTTTGCAATGCTTATCATATCAAGGAATATCAGAGACATGATGAAGCAGCATCAGTAAACACTGAAGCTGTTGCAGCAGAGTACATCAGGAAAAAGGGAAAATGGCTATAGTAACAGGCGCCATTATGTAGGCTACATAATACAACATTGTTAGCCTGAGAATGGAGCTGTATGTAACATTTTATGTAGACTACCATTGTAAGGCAACGTCCCAAATAATTACTTGGGTCCTATATAGACCTATCAGTTGAATCAATCACAACCAACATTACGGAGATGACCAGATTGTGCTTCCATATAAATACAGAGTCATCAACTACTAACTCTGAGAGCACATTGTGAGGAATATATGAGGTGTTCTGTTGGCTGCATCAGCACGGTAAAAATGGATACTACTTGATGACATACCACCTGCCCACCTGCCCACACCCAAGCACCTCAAAGGTAGAATATGTCTTCACAACACATCCTGCCTGTATTGCTCAAAGATCCAAAAGTTCGCATACCTGTTCAAGTAGAATGTGTTGGCAGAATACATAGTGTGATTATTCTTCCAGAGTGGGTGAGTAGTGCCAGAGGGAAACTTGGGGACTAGGTGGCAAGGCTGAATCAATTGTGATACACGAATGACTGCTGCATTAGGTGAGCGGTTGCGTGTTGAGCATGTGATGCGAAACATGTGGATGTTAGTGTCCATGTGGTAGAGTGGGTTGAACAAGTGGACATAAGCCAACGGCTCAGAGCACTGTCCAAGGTGAGGTGGCAGCCAGAATATGGCGCTCACCTCAGTCACACACATATCTGTAATAAAAGGTAATTAGTCCGGCATAAGAGACGAAAGAAAAAAACTACCATGCAGGCCAATGGGACAATGACCCTTGTTACCCATTGTAATCAGCACCGTGTCGAAACAAGCTGGTGTTGGTGGTTTGCGGGACCTGTTGGAGCGCTGTGGATGGCACCTGATTCTTGCCTGAGGAGCACCACTTGCGTGCTGCATGGTTTTCAGACCAATGACAAGATTAGTGAAGCAATCGAATCGATTGTTGATGCTTGGTTTGAAGAAATGGTTGCCACATGGCAAGGTACCAGTGAATGCTTTGAGGGCATCAATGAACTTGACAGCGCCATGGTGTTGAGCTAGATAGGACATGGTCTTCTTGGGTAAATGTGGCCTGTTGAATATTCGATACCATCCATCTGTGGGGTGTGTTATTGCACCAACGGCATGATTGTTAGTATTGTGTCCAATCAATCTATCCATGATGACAATGTCCACTAATGCATCTGCATTGGACCCCAACCTGTGATTGCACCATGCCAGGTACGTATTGAACCAAATAACTGCTTCTTGACGCTGGAGCCATCTTGCCATTTGCTGCGTATAGTCCTTGCGGTTGGTGTTGAGGTATGCCTTCTTAGCATAGTCAATATGTAGGCATTCCAAACTCTCTGTATTGAAGCCATCAAGACTACCAAACAGCCTGATTGTGTCAGCATAATAGAGGAGTGAGTGCAACTTGGGGATGTTAAAATGTTCTCGGCACTTGAGCATGATGAACACATCCTTGGCATCATGGAAAGCATCCAGGGCTTGCTGGAGGGCCACAATGGTGTCATCTATGTGAGATTCATATTGCACTAAATAGATAAAGTCCAGTAAAGCATGAGCAGCTATGAAAACTTGCTGGTGTGTGGTAGTTCTGACGAGTGAGGTGAGGAACACACACTGCAATTGCTTATGCTCACTACCGGTCCACTGCTTCACTTTTGAGATACCGTCCTTCCAGTGTCGCAACCCTGGGTAGTAGGGCATCACACGCAACCGATCATCCAAGTTGGCCTTGCCAGCTATGTCCACACACCATTTCTTGATATAGTCCTTGAAGACGCCTTGATGGAGTTGGTGTAGAATATCAGAGCAGATGCAGAGAAAAATATCCAAATGAGGGAGAATGGACCAGAAGGGAGAGAATATGGGACGAAGGCCCTGGGAGATGAATTAGGGTGGGTATTGGCTGGTAGCTTGTGCATGTAATATGTGCGTAGTTTGTGCTTGGTTACAAGCAGTGGATCGGATGTTTGTGCCTCTTTGGTCCGGTGGCACAAGGCACTTGGGGCACTAGTTCTCAGCACAGCACGTTATGAGGCATTGCTCTGGGTAATCCCCAACATAGGCCGCCACAATAGGGAACACAAGCCGAATTTGCCCGTCTGCACACACCATCTCAACTCCTTCTGTTCCAGCAGCAACCAGAGGTTCAAGAATCCTTTTCATGCAGTAGTGGAAGAGTTGATATCCACCTATGGAGCTATCCTCGAACGAGTTTAACTTGGATACTGGTAAGTAGCCCAGTAACACAGAGGCATGATGACCAGGCTGATGATGGACATGCTTTGACACGTTCCTGATACTAAAATAAACTGGCCATGCAGTTTTGTCCCCTCTAAATTGGGACAGTTCTGTCTTATCTGATGCTAGAATTATTGGTGCAATAGTCACCCCTGCAGGCAAACAGGACTATCAAGGATTAGGTGTGCCTCTCGGTCCTATTTCTCACTGCACTCACTTGTATGTTCCACCACCAATCCCCAGTTCACATCTCATCATATCGGTGGTTTTTACCCTCATGGTCGGTATACACTTTTTCAGGTGCATATGCTATTTCCCCATGGAAGTCCAGGTTGCCAATGATGTTCTTGATACAGGCAATGGGATCTCACATCCACAACTCAAGCTTTTCCACTGCTGGGCTGTCCT
This sequence comes from Pulveroboletus cf. viridisquamosus, assembly GCA_038090515.1. Classification (NCBI taxonomy): domain Eukaryota; kingdom Fungi; phylum Basidiomycota; class Agaricomycetes; order Boletales; family Boletaceae; genus Pulveroboletus; species Pulveroboletus cf. viridisquamosus. The sequence goes on along the minus strand of JBBPMX010000371.1, from coordinate 7,717 downwards.
TGAAGCTATCACTTGTTGACAGCGGCTTGATAGGTTTGTCACCATGGACCTGAATTATCTCACATCTTCACTCAGGACCTGTTGGCAGCTGATCGATAACATTCAGAAACGTGTGTTTACTTTGGTAACTTGGGCGTGTTTGTGTACGAGTCTATTTGCACCCTGGTAAGTCTTCTCTGTCATCAAGATATAACTGATCTACTCACAATTGGCAAGGTGAGGTGCTCTTCAATGCCCCACTGATTGACATTTTTAATCAGCCACTGACCCAACTCCCAGTCATCCTTATTGGCAAACGGGGTATAGCTACCCTGTCCAGAACGGGCCTGCTGTTCCTGCAGAGCAGCAAATACCGTTTCCCCCTGCCCAAGTACACAGGCAGTAGGTTTCTCCTTGAACTCCAATGTGTAGCGAGAGCACTGATTAACCTCGTTATTCCCATGCTCAGGAGGTTCACCCAGGCTGCTGAGCTCATGGAGTTCATTATCCCCAATTCCCTGGACACCAGGGCCCAAAAGAAATGGCAGATCATGTTGAGGTTTGTCGCAGAGTTCACAGAGTTCATCATCCTGCCTGATTCCCTCACTACTGAAGCCAGGGCCCAAAAAAAATGGTAGGTCGGACCCACGAGCGGCTGTTACCTGGCAGTGCAAAGAATAGGCAACATGTTGTTGCAGTCCCATTGCACTGGGGAATGCCTGACCACAGTAGTTGCAAGTGTGATGGGGCACTGGTCTAACTGGATGGATATGTGGCATCGTCAGGGCAATCCCAGACCAAGGGGAGCATCTGGTATGTACCAACAGAAATTTGCAGATGCCGTTGCTGACACCTCTCTCCATTCCATCTGAGCATCCACATGGACACCCTGCGCAGCCACCTTGGGCTCCGTTTGGTGATGGTACATCGCACCCTTCTTGTGGTTGCCCCTTACTTTTGTCAGGTCTAGTGCATGTGGGACAATATATAATGCAGAGCCATTAAAATTTACCCATCGTATTTTTTTCCACTCCATTTATCACTTTTTCTAGTCATTGACAATGTCTCTTCCACACTCACAGCTTGCTGAAGGTCCACATGGCCGCATCTGTCGCCCGAGTCAGAAAGTCCAGTTGATTTTAGGTAGGGCTTATATTATCAGAGAAACGCTAAGACTAACGGTCAGGGTAGAAGACAAACAACAGAAAAAAGAGGCAACTGAAAAGCTAGTTGCTGAAAAAGCAAAGCATCATGAAGAACTTGCTCGCAAGTGCAACCAGGCTACAAAGGCAGCTGAGCAAAGTGCACCTGATGCCACAGTGAACACAGCAGTGAAAAAAGCATCCATCAATCTGAAGGTGCAACCACTTGGTCCAGATAATGCAGTAAACTTTTTTTTTTTTGTTCATACTGACATTTAATACCAATTACTCCCAACAGTTTACGTCCCACAGTGCAGTTGGTCCTGGGACTGTCACTGCTGGTGTCACTCAGGGAGTGCTCACTTCCCCTCTCATTGTGCAAAGTGGCAATGTACCTCCAATCCCCACACAAATCAGGCCCTCTGCTTCAACTCTGACTCGCACTGTGAGTCTGAACCCTAGAGTAAGTGTCTCATTTGCATGGGACCAATGCTCACTACTTTAACCAGGCTGCTGGAATGCTTCCACCACATGTCTGCATTCTTACACCAGTGCAAGCCATGAAGCTACAGGCCCTCAAAGGCGCACATCCAACTGGCCCATCCAGAAATGACAACTCCACGAGGAAAAGGACTCATGAGGCAACTCCTTACCCCAAGTGAGTAGCTCATCGCGTTGTAGGAGCCTGCGGCCTCCTACGGTTGTAGGTTGTCTCTTCTAGCTTTTTCAGGTGTCCATCAAGCCTCCCACTCGCGTCTCGTGTCCGTCCGTACCACCTCAAGGTCAGTTCGTCTTGTTTCTCGTTTATCCGTTTATCCGGTCTGTCTATCCGGTCCCGGACTTGTATGTATCCATTTCAACCGGTCCGGTTCTGTCTACCGGATCGTGTGTTCATATCTATCGCTCATCGGTTCTACCACTTATTTGCATCTTGTTTAACTTTCTGCTATGACTATTTGACTTTCTTGCCGTCTTGCTACTTAGATTCGAGCGTCCCTTCATAGGGCCTCAGTTGTTACCATAGCTACAAAGTCCAGGGAAATGCCTGGACTATAAAAGTCTTGTATCGAGATCTTGAATCTCATCAGTCTTGCACCCACTGGTCATCTCTCTATCGTCGGAAGTCTCGCTCCTCATTGTTGAGATCATCCTCGACACCATTTTTCTTCATCATCGTCAGTATCCAGGTCCTCGTCCTTGACCCCTTGTTCGTATCTGGCCCTCATCCTTGGCCGGGTTTCTCCCCTATCATCGTCAATCTCACTCAGCTTCGTCAATTTCACTCATCTTCGTCAATTTCTGCTCGTCTTCGTCAGTTTCTCTTCGTCTTCGTCAGTTCCATTCGTCTTCGCCCCCTATCGCTCTCGATCCGGTCCCATCCGTGACCACACCTGCGCGCACCCGGTCCTCACTGTCGGCTGGATTATTAGTCTCCTGTCTGGAACATTGTCCGGAACCATCTGGTCTCACTCTTGTGCACTGAGGTCGGTCGTAGTTGTCTGTCCCCGGCACTGACCCTCCACAGAACCCCTTGGGACGAGGAAACTCAACCCCCACACACATCACCCTACACCACTTAATCATCTTTCAACTGGAGCCCACCGCGAGGGGTTCTACAGGGTTTTCGAGGAGGACACTGCAACCAACACCTCAGCGACAAGAGCTTGAAGCCCTACTCATTGAATTCCGCAGACTTAATCTGAGCGAATCTTCAGATCTGTTTATTCCAGTGACCCCGGAACGAGCACACCACAATGTGTCCGGATCCGGAACTTCTTACTTGACAGATCCCTCGTCTACAGATTCGCCCTTCATCCCTGGTGGTTTCGCCCACTCCACGCCTCGTCGAAGAACTTCTCGCTTGCACGAGGAACCTGCACATCCGCCCTCACTGCTCTCACCCTTAACACCGCTCGATTCATCGAGTTCGGCATCAAATTTCATTCCAACCCCCACGTCACGGGAGCATCGATCGCTCTCAGATTTGTCCAGTTCGTCCTCATCTTCACCGTCTCTGGGGTCACTTTGGGACCTATCCATCAACCCGCCACCTCGTCCGCCAAGTCCGTTCACACCAGCAAGCAATCCGTCCGCCCTCGCCATCAACCCACCAGTTCAAGCCCCCGCCATCCGACCAGCAATGGCCCACCAAGGAAACCACATGCCCCTTCGTGGCACCCCAAACGCACCAAAATTTGATGGGAAAGCACTGTCCCAGCTCCCTAGGTACCTCGCTGAAATCGCGGAGATGGGTGTCCAGTACGCCCTCGATCCGGCCGGTATGGTCAAAGCGGCCATCCGGTATGCCGACTTCGACGAGGCCGAGCTTTGGGAGACTTTGCCTGAGGCATCCGCCGTCCCAGCCGACTGGGACACTTTTGTCACTGCAGTCAAGAAGTTATATCCGGGTTGTGAAGGTACCAACAGGTACTGCCTCACTGACATTCAGTATTTCATAGAGGATTGGAACAAGAAGACCATGCGCAGTCAGGACAAGTTGGGGGAGTATTGCAGGGGCTTCCGGAAGCTCGCTGCCTCGTTAATTGCTAACGACAGGATCTTGGAGAGGGACAGGAACAGGATGTTCCTCAACAGTCTCCCCACCGCGCTCCAGGATCATGTTCGCCACCGCCTTTTGATCGTCAAGTCGGATATCCACCCGGATATGGCCTATCTGATGGACGATACCACGGCGGCCGCTCAGTTTTTGTTATCAGGGGCCGCACATCGTAACCCTGTCGTCGCTACCAACAACCCGCCAGCACCATACCAGCAGCCTCCTTACCAGCCTCCTCAGTACCCACAGCTGCAGTACCAGCAGCCGGCGTACCAGCCTTGTCAATTTACCACACCAACTGCACCTGCACCCACACCCACTTTTGCTCCGGCCCCGCCATTCAAGGCGGAGTCTAATGTCAACAATTGATCCGCCATATTCTGCAAGTTTTGCGCTGGCCTGGATCATTATATCCGCACTTGCCCTGTTTGTATTGAATATCTCCAGATGGGCAAGATCGTCCGTGGCCACAACGGCCGGTTGTATATGCCTGATGGCATGGGTATTCCTCATGTTCTGGGTTGTCGGTGCCTCAAGGAGGCTATCGACCATACTCTCGCCTCAGGCCAAGCTGGTCCTTCCACTAATCCAGCCGTGTCCTCTTCGCAAGTTTCCGCTAATATTTTGTCAGCTGCGTTTCCAGACACCCCATCTATCCTCAATATTGATCCATCCGCTTTCCTCACCACCACCGTCCATTTCTCGGATGACGAATCCGAGCTGGAGGCGGATCGTCCTGATTTTCAGCCGTACATCGCACAGGCCTGGGCCAACTTCCAGGCTGACAAGGCTGCGAAAGACAAGGGCAAGCGTGTCCAGTTCAATGGAGTACAAGTCCCGCCTCACAAGTATCTGGCCCCCCGTTCCACATCCATCTCAGAGGAGCTTCTTTCACCAGAGCTCCAACAACAATCGTCGTCCACGTCTGCCTTCCGTGCTCCTACCCCTATTCCCAACACTTCGTCTTCATGCCCGGAGCAGCGCAAATCGTCTGGGGGCATTGTTGCCCCATTGTCTTTGTCATCCGTTCCGGCTATCACGGGTCCAACCAGACCCGGCATGTCTCCATCTGGCACGACCGGTAATGCTTTGTCTCGCGCCACCAACGCTAACACATCTTTTCCATCATTGTCTGGCCCCCAGTTTAGGTACTCTTGCCCTTTTGACGACGACTCTGCCCCCAAGTGAGTTTTGGACCGGGTAATGGATGTGTCCGTCCCGGTTCCTGTCAAAGATTTGTTCGCCGTCTCCCCTGAATTTCGTAAACAATTTCGCGACCTCACCATGGTAAAACAGGTCGCACCCTCCACTTCCACTAACATCGTTCAAGTTAACGAGCTCGCTGGTCTCGACCCAGCTTCTGTTGCCCACAAGTACGGCGATCAGGTCCTCTACAATGAGGACGGACTGATCGTCACCCACCACAATGTTCCTCTCCGTGCCATCGAGGCCCGGATCGCCTGTTCCGGTCGCACCATCTTGGGTGTTCTCGACTCCGGATCCGAAATCATCGCCATGCCGAAGTGGGTATGGGAAGGATTGGGCCTTCCGGTCCGGTCCGACCATACCATGCGTATGTCCTCCGCTAATACCAGCGTCAACACCACCATTGGCGTTCTCGAGAATCTCGCCTTGGACTTCGGCGCAGGTGAAGTTATGCTGCAGGTCCAAGTACTGGCCCATGCAAACTTCGACCTCCTGCTAGGGCGACCCTTCCACTGTCTTATGGGTGCTACTACTGACGATTACCCGGATGGCTCGCAGACGATGACCCTTCGCGACCCCAACACGGGGAAGCAGTACATGTTGCCGACCCATGCCTGGTCAGAGGGCTGCCCCCGCTGCCGTGAGAACAAGCGTTGCAATGTCCATCAATCTGCCCCAGAAGCGGATTTTTAGTTTTCGATGATCCGGAATCCGCCCAGGGAGAACATGGTATTTTTATTTCGTCGTCTTCTCCTCGTCCGTCATCGTCTGTTCCGCCTGCCGTTTATTCCTATTTTTATTCTCCTTATCTACGATTACCACCCCTTTCTATTGGTCCGTTACCACCTTCTCCGGACTATGCATTGTTTCGCACTCCTTGGTCTACAAACCCATAGCCAAGAAGGTGCGCGCTGTGATGGCTCCCATTGACGAGGAGTTTCGCATCACCCGCTCTCTCCCAGCCGATCCGCTTGCCGGATTGGCCCCATTACCATTTTTTCTGCTGGACTTTACACCCAGTGTCCGTTTTACACAGGAGTGCGCTAACGCTCTAGATCTCAACCCCGCCAACTGGCTTTTGCCAGAAGAAATCAAACTCGTCCGCTGGCTCGTTCGCGAGCATGAATCTGCTTTTGCCTGGGTGCCTACCGAACGGGGGCGTCTCGACGAAAAATATTTCCCACCAGTCAAGATTCCGACAGTGCCCCATACGCCATGGGTACTACGCAACATTCCCGTCCCCCCGTCTATGTGGGCAGACACTATTCAAATCATCAAAGACCGGATCGCATCCGGTGTCTACGAACCTTCTGCTGCCTCGTATCGTTCCTGCTGGTTCTGTGTCCTCAAGCAGGATGGCAAGTCTCTCCGCCTCGTCCACGACCTCCAACCCCTCAATGCCGTCACCATCTGCAACTCGTTGACCCCACCATTCGTCGAGCATTTTGCAGAATCATTTGCGGGTTTTGCTGTCTATGGCATGATGGATCTCTTCGCTGGATACGACCAGCGTCTGCTCCATCCGGACTCACATGACCTCACCACGTTCAATAGCCCGATGGGTCCGCATCGGCTGACCACCGTCCCTATGGGATACACGAACGTGGTACAGATTTATCAGGCTGACATGTCGTTCATCCTACAGGACGAGATTCCCAGGTATACGTATCCGTTCATCGACGACCTTCCGGTCAAGTTGGTCACCACCCGGTATCAGCGTCCGGACGGTACCTACGAGACGATCCCAGAGAATCCGGGCATCCGCCGATTCATCTGGGAACATTTGCAGGTCGTTCACCGTATCCTGCAGCGCTTCCAGAACGTCGGTGCTACCGTATCTGCCAAGAAGTTCGTCCTCGCCGCGCCGGATGCCACCATCATCGGTCACAAGTGCACGTCCAACGGCCGGATCCCTCACGAGGCCAAGGTTCAGAAGATCTGTGACTGGCCGGCCTGCCAGAACCTCACCCACGTCCGTGGATTCTTAGGAGTTTGTGGGGTGGTTCATATTTTTATTCGTGATTTTGCTTCGATCGCTCGTCCGTTGGTCAATCTGACCCGGAAGGGCGTTCTGTTTGAATGGGGGGAGCCCCAACAATGCGCAATGCAGCGTCTCAAGGATGCAATTTGCAACTCACCCGCGCTTCGCCGTCTTGACTATGAGTCCGGACGCGAAGTTATCCTCGCCGTCGACACATCCGTGATCGCGGTCAGATACATTCTCTCTCAGATGGGGGAGGATGGCAAACGTTACCCAAACAGGTTTGGTTCCATTAGCTTGACGGAGGTTGAGAGTCGTTACTCTCAGGCCAAACTTGAGTTATACGGTTTGTTCCGTGCCTTGCGCACGGTTCGTATTTTTGTTTTTGGACTATCCAACTTCACCATGGAGATGGGCACTAAGTACGTCAAGGGGATGATAAATAATCCCGATCTTCAGCCCAATGCGACCATCAACCGGTGGATCGCAGGCATCCTCTTGTTCACCTTCCGTCTCGTTCATATTCTGGCCACCCGTCACTCCGGTGCGGATGGTCTTTCCTGTCGTCCCATGTCCGATGATGATCCCCCTGAGGACGATAGTTTTGAAGATTGGCTAGATAACGCGTACTCATTTTCCATTTTCTTGTTGAACAATCGTACTTCCTTGTCGTCTCCCCCTCACCGTTTCAGATCCTTCTCTCGTCTCGACCCGTCTCCGCCCCCCTTATCCGTTTTTGCGACTGCCAATCCAGGTCCGGTTGTCGATGATCCGGAGCTCCCTCGTTCAGCGAAAGCTGTGGCGAAGGACGCTCGGATTGACTGGATCTGGGAATTCCTCGACACTCGCATC
>JBBPMX010000369.1:0-14767 GCA_038090515.1 Pulveroboletus cf. viridisquamosus | reverse complement strand
AAATCCCTTGATTTTTGCATCAGTAGATAGCCAAGGGTTAGTACTATATTTGGTACACTTACATAATAGGGTTAGGGTTAGTGGTTCTCACAGGATATTGCATTTAGTGCAAAATAGGCAAACATCCGGACAGTTTTTTGAGCCACTGTAACCCTAAAGGCTATGATGTCATAAGTGATGTCAAGGATCTGGATGTATCACATGACTGGTCATGTGATTGGCCTTGTGGAGGTCATGTGACATAAGGAGCATGAGGAGGTAGGGAAAGTGAGCAAAGGAGTGAAGGATGAAAAGTTAGGTGCATATGGTTCATTACAAGTTTTATTTTACCTTACCACTGTTACTAATTAGTGTAGTGGGCAATTACTGCCCTTTACTTAGATTTTCACAGGAACAAGTCTTAGCTCATTTAACAAAATCCTCATATCTATCACAGACCAGTACAGTTTTTTTAATAAACCAACCAGTACACAGTACTTATGTATACAGACTAGCAGATAGTGAATAAGTGATGATCTATGTATTTATTAACATAGTAAGCATCAAATGCATCCAGAGATTCCAAAAAAAAGAAAAGTAACAGGTAGATACTCTTTACCATACACACTGATCAGTTGTATTCCTCATAATATAGTTTTCACCAAAATCATTGTCTGAACTTGCCATCCAGCCCTTCACCTCTAGCACTACAATCCACATCCCTGTTAAGGGATCAGGTACGCCACTGGTTGGTAAAAATCACTTGACCAGAGCACAAGGGTAGAGTCACTGATGATATCTGAATGAAAAAAAAAGTATAACACAGGTAACCAGCAGGCCATGGAGCAGACCATCCTCTGATTTGCCACTGTCCACAAAAATGCAATCATATTATGCAGGGCTGCCCTACCATTGTGAGATGCAGCATATGATATCACAGCATAGTCCACCTTATCCTAAATTATCCCTAGGTGCATAGTACATTATCAAGGTGGAGGTGAACATCATGATGTCACCACTGAGAGTGGGGCATAGATGTAGGCTCACTTAGTCTCTAGGAACTTCAGCATTGGGGTTTAATTGATTATACAAAAATTGTTATATATTTTCTGCCAGGTCTGGCAAACTGTAGCATATAGTTACTTGCTCACATGAATGTGATATATCTTGCACTAATAAATTAGTCAGATAGTAAAATTATCACTATATCCTGAGGTGCTTACCAGGTCTTCTTGCTAGCTGGATATCATATGTAGATTGCTCTCCTTCAACAGCCTTGGATTCATCTTTATCCATATCTGGCAAAGGATCAGGAGCAGTGATATCATATACACTCTCATATAGAGCTGATGGCCAATCTAGCATATCATTTTGCATGAATACTAAGCAAATTGCTGCCAGCTTGTCCAATCATTGATTTGTGACTAACATCTGTCCAAGTGCACTGAAGTGGTTTGAATGGCACCATGGTTCTTTAGTTGCTTTGATATATTATGATTCTGTAATTGAGGAGCAAAGACCATTTGAGATACTGAACATCTCAATTAGTGCACAGTAATGGACCATAGAGTGTTGTTAAGGTAGTAAGAAGTGTATTTGAACACCAGCTTCCTTGAAAATTTCCCATTTGATGTGGTATCACATCACTGATTGTATCAAGATATGCTTCATTAATGACAGATTTTCATATGATATAACAAAAGTCCAGGAAAACTGAAATCACACAGATAATCTGGTCTGAGACCAGGCCTAATATTGTTAGCAAGTAAATCTAATATAGAGGTAGGTTTAAGGGTTAATAGATAAGTAGAGATTAGCAGAGAGTAGGCCAACTCATCTTCATCAATGCTTTGGAATTGTCCCTTGTCCATTACTTACATAGATCCTTAGCTCTCAGGGAAACAGTGCAATCTAGTAAAAGGAGGTATAGCAGTGATTCTGTTAATACATAGTTGGTCACCTGGTGAAGTATGTCATCTGACACAATAATGACTTACCTGTGATCAGTCTCAGCAATTATTTCCCTGGCTTGCTGCTTTGGATACAGGTACTCATTAGGGGGTCTCAGAGTTAGATCATAGTTGGAACCAAGGCTGAGCAACTAGATGGCACTTTGGCTGTAATTCAAATACTGACTCTCCAATGAGCCTTACCAAAATGCCATGTATTCAATTCTTGAATCTCTGATAGAAATCTACATGGCAAGACTGGCATACTGTCAGAACCACAATTTTCCCTTATTCTCCCTTTACAATATTTACACTTTTAGCCCCTATTATAAACCCCTATCCTTAATTCCTCACCCAATTATCTTATATTTCCCCTTTATCCACTAATTCAGGTCTAGGCTACCTTCAATTGCATCATTCCATTGACATCAGATTATGTCATCACCACTACATCATGGTCTAGCCTATTGACATCATCATGACATCATTCCATTCTTCACTTATTTATCATTTCATATTTACTTCCATTTCAATCTATTATTTAATATCTGTTAGTCATATTTGGGCACAGGGTGTTACGATTTATTGCTGTACTCTTCTCCTTTGTCAGACTTACCTCTCCTCACTTAGTTCTTCTTACACTAAGCTCGTAGTTCCTTCCATCACGTACTTGATCCTTCTTCTGTTTTCTAGAACATTCTTTGCTTACTAAGTGAGCTCCTTCTGCCACTGGCCCTCTGACTCAATGATCAGTCAGCCATTGTTCTCTCATGCTCTTCTTCCTTCCATGCGATTACTCAGCCTTTTCTTGTTCTTATATATAAACCCCAAGTAGCTCTCTTGTACTCCAGCTTAGACCTACTTGGCATATAACATCCTAACTTTCCTTTTTGTGTGTCTCCACTCTACACCTGAGTGAGCACTTTTGCTCTCCCTGCATCCCATCCCAATTACAAGGGATTGTCCTTGGTCCACCCATCTCACCAGGAAGTCTATCATCTGGTTTCACCAGGACAAACCTTTGATCTTGCAATTAGCAAGATACCCCCTTGTCTCAGTATCTTAGGACCTTTGCCAAGTTCATGCTTGACCCTTCAGGATCAAGCATAACACAGGGCTCATCTAGATATAGGCATTAGGGTTAGATATCCTATATAAGTAGCACTTGTCCTGTACAGTAGTCCTCGTGCTTAGTATTCTCATCATCCTTGCTCCTTTCATTCTCTGCTTGAGGTGAGAGTTCTTGCATTAGGCTTTCCTTCAAGCATTGTCTTATTGCCTGTGGGTTTGATCCTGATACATACTCACCATTGCCCCCACCTATATATGAGGTCCAAGGAACCCAAGTCCAACATGACAGCCCCCTACCCTGCTAGGGGAAGAGGCCCCAAGATCTTTTGGGAGAAGGCACATGCTTATCACACTGATTGGTTTATCAAGTGGTGCCAGGACAACCTGGGAAAGCACATTAAGCTTTTTTCTGACTCCACTCAGGATGCATGAGAAGAAGGCTGGATCAGAGTACAACTTAACACTGCCAAGAAGAATACATATCATGAGCTGGCCCAGTATATATTCGAGAATGACACTGAACTGGGTGCTGAATGGGCTACAAAACCTGATGCCTTCTGGACTGCAACTCAGCACTGCCATAATGTGTGTGTATGTATTTCTTTATAACAAAGGTATCTAATAAATGATTTATGTAGCCTTAGGACTTGATACAATGAGCAAGTCAAGTGTTTGGGTCAAACAGGCACAGGGTTGACTCTAGACAATCTTTAGAGAACCAATAAAACCAAAGGGCTCATCAGTACATTTTTCCTGTCTCACATCTGGGCCTGACTTTATGTTAGCAGGCAAGATTATTAAGGACTTTCTGTGGTTTTCTGCCCTCCATGGCTGGTAGAGGTCTAACCTGGTCTATAATATGGCATACAGCACAGCCAATTCTGGTCAAGACTTTGTGGTGCAGGCAGCCATGTTATTTAAGATGCAACCCGACTTCCCAATGGCAGGTGATTTGGTATTTTTATTTCCCTCACCATTTCCAAACTAATCTATTACCTGCACCCATCCCAGCCACTCCTGCCTCTGATTTTGCGATCAAAGAGAGTGACCCATCCCAATCATGTCCCATCAACTCTGATGGTAGGACCTGGGACTTCAATGAGATCTTTAACTTTGAAGATCTCAATATGGACTTCAATTTTGATGGAGGTCCCACATTCTCACCTGGCCTAGCACCCTTGCTTATGGCCACATTCTTGCCCAGCCCAGTATCCTCACTCACCACCACATTCTCACCTGGCCCAGCATCCTCACTCACTGCCACATCCTTGCCCAACCCAGCATCCTTGCCCAGCCCAGAATTGCTTGCCTAGCCCAGAATTGCTCACTTCAACATTCACTCACCATACTGCTGCCACATCCACCCCCCCAGTTGCCTCTGTCAACCCCACTGTTGTCTCATTAAATGATGAGCCTGGTTACTGTCCACCCTGTTATCCACCCCTAGCCCCTAGTCATGCAGAAATTCAGTGCATGGCTGGTAGCAAGCATAATTTCCTCAAATCAGCAAATCTGTCTACCCAAAACATTGATGACTCTGACTCTGATTCTGCTGCCACTCACCTTATCTCCAGCCTCAACTTGATGAAGTGCAAAACCCCTACACTAGAGGTGAGCTCCGAGGAGACAGATCTGGAAAGTTGGTTTTCCACAGATCCTGGCCCCTCCTCTGTGGTGTCCACCAGCAAGTTGTTACACAAATGTGCACAGCTCTTGGCAGCCAACCATGTGGCCCCTGGTGACATATTCACTTCCATCATCACAGCTATGTGCACCCTTCGAGAACAGCAGATCATTGAGTGCAACACTGATTGCAACCAGAAGAAAGCTGTTCACAAGGATCAGCTCACTAACAAAAAGGAACAATGTGAGCATGAGTGGATGATGCAGCAAAAGTGTCAGGAGCATGAGATGCAGGTGGCTACACAACAGAAATTGCTGGCTGGCACTGAGGTTCATAAGATGGAGCTATAGCTGGAGATCATGAGGTTCCAGAGAAGGTCAAGGCTCATGGTCAGATTGAGCCTGAGAGTGGTGAGGGCAATAATTTTTGAATAAATAAATCTGGTATTTATCAGGATCAAACCCACAAGCAATAAGACAATGCTTGAAGGAAAGCCTAATGCAAGAACTCTCGCCTCGGACAGAGAATGAAAGGAGCAAGGATGATGAGAATACTAAGCACAAGGACTACTGTACAGGATGAGTGCTACTTATATAAGGTATCTAACCCTAAGGCCTGTATCTAGATGAGCCCTGTGCCCAAATATGACTAATGGATATTAAATAATGATCAGAATGGAAGTAAATATGAAATGATAAATAAGCAGGGAATGGAATGATGTCATGGAAATGACATAACCTGATGTCAATGGAATGAAGCAATTGAATGTAGCCTGGATCTGAATTAGTGGATAAAGGGGAAATATAAGATAATCAGGTGGAAGATTAAGGATAGGGGTTTATAATAGGGGCTAAAAGTGTAAATATTGTAAAGGGAAAATCATGGTTCTGACAGTATTCATATCTTTGCTGTTAGTTAAGTTGGGGAATCTTGTTGTAATCCTTGTTCCTATCTCTATATCATGATATGTTTTGTTGTTATATGTTCAATTTCAGAATCAATGTCATAATTGTTGAAGTAACTGCTGTATAAGTGAGTGACAGTGTTGCTGTCCTGACATTCTTTGCTACCTCACTTCCTCCTCCTCCTCCTCCTCCTCCTCCCCTTCCTCATCACCTTCACCCTCCCTAGGATACTCAGCAGCAAATGCACCTGCTGATGTTGCTATTTCAAGTTGCTCTTCAATATCTATGATCATATTGTGAAGGATAAGACAGCATCATATCCAAGAATTAGCATATTTGAGATCATCATCTTTTTGAATTTGAATGTGCAGATCACGAAGTGATTGAAATCAACCCTTAAGAGATGCAAAGAAGTGTTCTGAATGAACTCATATCTAAAAAAATAAACTTAGCTGTCAAATTATTATATGCAAATATATATACTTTGGATAGATAATAATTGAAAGTATTTTGAGACCTTGCCAAGCTTCCCTCAGTTGATTTCTTGAACGGAACTACATACCAGGGCTGATGGCTATATGCACTATCAGCCCAAAGCCACTCATTTTGCTGGAAAAAACTGATAGGGATAACATGCAATTTGAGTGTTCTGGAAGGCTATGGGATCATGGAGACTTCCAGGAACCCCCATAACATAGTCCACAATGCATAGATTATGTGGAAAAATCACAATCTTTAAGTCACTAATAAGCAATAAAATAAAATGTAATAAATTAGTACTTACCTGATTAGAGAGTGAATAGTTTGGTTTCCTATCAAAAAACACTTCACCATGCCAGCCTGGCTTTTGAAAGAGCTTGAATGATGATCCATCAACACATAGAAATCCTCCCTTCCACTGAGAGCATATTTTTTCTTCTACATATTTTTGAGCCTTTTGCTTGTCTTCAAGGTCTTTTTGTTGTGTCAAGTCAAAATAAATCAAGCTATCATAGTGACTTTGAATAGCAATCATCACCTGCTTGTAGCAATTATGAACAGTGCCTACAGAGACACCTGCTCATTCTGCTATATCCTGTGAGGTGGCTGCATTGCCATAGTGTCTAGCAGCATTAAGAAAAATAGCTAGTTGGATTTGAACAGGGAGCTGTGGACAGTTGGAATTATTGTGGAAAATGGGGTGATCTTGAATATACTCAACAATCTTGATAAAGACATCAAATGAAACTCTCAGCTTGTGCTAGAAAAGTTTAGGATGATCTATTTTCCACTCATCAAGAAGAGGGAGCTGTGGAATTCGAGTAGAAGAAGGATGGGTTTGGAAAACATGGGCCTTCCTGATTTCATCTTCTTGTATAGTAATAACTTCATAGAAGTTTACAAGAAGTTCTTGTATGGGAATGTCATTGCCAGAGCTAGATTGAGTTGTCTCTGATAAACTTGAGGTGTGATCAGAGAGATCAGAGTTGCCAGTAAAGTCTGTAGAAGAGGAGGATGGAGATTCTGCATTTACTGCATCAAGCAGCATTTGCACATAGATTTGAATCCCTAACTCTTCTCAGGCTCAGGAAAGGGCAGTAAGCAGTCTCTGGCACTCAGTAGTGCAGGGCATCTTGCTCAGGTTGCTAGGCTGTGAGCCAGCCTTTTTTATCAGCTAAGATATACTTATCTATGTTTGATCGGCATCATGTGATGCTGTCACATGTTGCTGGTCCAGCATCATCATGTGATGGTGGCACCATGTGCTTGCACATGTCATTGTTCACATGAGCTGTTATGAGTCCAGTGTCATCATGTGATATGAATAGCAGTATCATGTGCATGCATGTGCCATCATTCATGTGACATATGCTCCTGGCATCATCACATGATGTGCCTTTGGCATCACAGGCAGTCTCACATACCATTGTTCATGTGAGCCATTGCAGGCATTACAGTAACCTTCAAAAATATTGCAATGTTTGGTGAATTTTCATTGTCTAAGATATAGAGCATGACAGTGTGGGAATCATGCTTAGTCATAGTGGGACTAAATATAGTGCATGCTCTTAGCTACATGATTGCCCCCTAGGTCATGTGTCCATGAAATCTATTCCTTATATCAACAAGCTGCTCCTTCTGCTTATGAGCAAGATGTGTTTCGTGTTCTCAGCTATCTTATCAATAGTTCTGAGTTCAATTTTATGAACTACCCTTATAAGGACAATCCCTGCTTTACTCCTCCTTCACCTATCAAACAACTTCCCACAGGTGAGTATCATGTTATTTAATAGTTCTTGGGCTAATATATTTGTAGGCACACAATATGCTATCCAACAAATTATGCTTGGCACAGAACACTTGGAGGAAGCAAGTTATGAGGGAAATGCAAGTGTGATGACTGCTGTTCTTCATCAACTTGGCTTGGACTCAGAGGATGAAATGAAGAAAACAGGACTTAACCAGGTACTTGTATGGGTTGGTGATCAGCTCACATCAGCTCACTTGTGGGGACTTTTTCATGCTCAAGACCGCAACTCCTTTGAACATCTGGACTGGCTGGTTCCAACCTTTGGCTGGTTTCACCTCTTGATGGCTTTTGCCAATTCTTTACACAAACAATATCTTGGAACCACTGCAGGGCATGGTCTTATGCATGCTTTTACATTGCTAGAAAGAAAAGGACTAACCACTATACAAACTTGTGGTCCCTTTCATCAAAACCTTCATGATGCAATATATACTGTTGCTGAAGCCCATTTCCATGCATGCTGGAAGGTGACTACCAATGTGGAGAAGTTGGAGGATCTGCAATCACAGATCCCTGAGTAGCTTGTTTCCTTTGCCAAACAGATAGTTGACAAACTGGCTTCAAGTGCTGCCATTGATAACATTCACTCCCTACTTGAGGATCAGCAAGATCATGTTTTCCATAATACCATCCTATGTAATCGTGATGTGCTTCACTACATTGATCTCTATGAAGCCACCAAGAATGGTGATGTGGGCATTATGGAAGCCACTTTACCTCATCTGGCATTTTGCTTTGCAGGAGGACGAAATTCTAATTATCTTGGAGAGATCTTAGAGCTCTTGCAATGTTTATATCATGAATGGCCACCTGAACTTTGGTTAGTATAATTTCATATCATTATAGTCATATGAATCATTAATAATAATTTAAAACAGTTCTTTTGTGCAAAAACAGGGATGGCTTGTGAATATAACTGGTATGCCTGGTAAATTCCTCCCCCTTGATAAGAAATAAGAACACAATGTGAAGGCTATCAAGGTATTGAAGTGGACTCACTTATTTCTAGCATAAGCTAACAGCCATCAGGTGACAAATAAAATTCAGGGGCCAAATGCTTCCTGGGATATATTAAAAACACGTAGTCCTGCAATTCCAACATTCCAAGCTGTTCAAAAACACCTGGAATACCAAATCCAGACTCTTTCTCGAGGGTTATCACACACTGACCCATGTAATAGTCAGAATGTCACTTGGCTAGAGGGTGCATACATAAGTTTAGCACTTCACTCAGAACAACATGGACACACACCACACACCAAGGCTGACATCATTCCAGACATTATCACTCAGGGGGCAGTGGGATTAGCAACTAAGGATATTATATCTTGATGGTGGACAAAGCGGTACTTCAAGCGAGAGACATCAGAAAGGTGGTGAATATGTCTATGTACTCTACTACACTGCAGTCAGAATCCAGCCCTGGGCCTTGGTAACCTTATCTTCTGCTTGTGATCCCTCTTGAACCTCTACCACCATCATCTACCCATGGGAAGTCCCCCCTTCTACTGGTTCTTCCCTTGCTCATCGCTGCGATCCCTCTGCCCCCTGCACCCTTCACCTCTCTGACATCAGGAGGCGCTTCCATGCCTTCCCTGCTGGCACATTTCATGCCAGGTTCACCTTGCTGGCTGTTCCCCAATTCGTCGCTTGCCATTTTGCTGCCCATCCTTATATCTGGTCCTGGACTGTACAGACTGGTCCTTGCAAGGGGGCCACTTCTCTCATCCCCACCATTCCCATTGCCTGTCCTGCTGACTCCCCCTGGGCTACCTGGTGGCTAGTGGACATCTTCCATTCCTTCAAGGGCCACCTCCGCCCCTCTGCCCTCAACCCTGATACTGGTAGAGTTCTCCCATCTATAGTGCAGCTGTATCAGAACAACATGCTGTTGCACCTTCGGGCATCTGCCCAGTCCACCTCTGCCTCCCCTGCCCCCCCTCCTGCATCAGGTGCCCCTGCCCCCCGTGCCCCCACCCCCACTCCTGCTTAGCTCTCCTCTGTCAAGTCCAAACGGAGTTCCGAGGATTAGTGCACGAAGTTCGTAGGAGGGATGAACAGAGTTCGGAGTGGCAAGGGGGTACCTAGGAGGACGTTGGCGCAGGACGTATGTGTCGCGCCCTTACCTAGGCTCTGTCCTCGTATTTTGTAGGAGAGGGGAAGAGAGAAGAGAGAGAAGAGAGAGAAGGGGGTCGGACGAGAGACAGGAGGTAACTGGTTTGATATTCGTACTGGTGTACAGAAACGGAGTACAGGAAGCTTATATACTAAAGTCCGGTCCGGAGTTCGGACGGGGGAATGGAGGATCGTATGGTAAGATACGTCGGGTAAGAGGGAAGCATATGGAGATGGGAGGCATACGTAGTGAAAGCATATGGTGTGGCGAAGGGTCTAAGGGGTGATACTAAGGGTCGTAACTAAAGAATGGAGGGACGAAGGTATAAAGGGAATACTAAATAAGGAAACCGAGGAAGTCCGATACTCGGAGAACGGAGTCTGGTATGAAGGAATAAAGTCCGGACTATGGAGGACGGAGAAGAGTCAGAGGTCCGGAGGTTGGAGGTTGGAGGTTGGAGGTTGGAGTGGATATGACATCCTCGCAGGCACCTATTCCCACAGATGTCACAGCTATTGTGGCCGACCTGGAGGCATGGCATTTCTTCTGCAATGAGGGTCCTGAGACCCCCTCTCTCTCCCCATTCCCTACAGGCTCACCTGCCCTTCACTCAACCATAATACCCTCTCGTCCATCCTGTTCCCCCTCCCCCCTGTTTCCCTCTCCTCTGTGTTGAGTTGCACAGCCCCCTCCTCCATTCCTTGGCTCCAACAAATATTGGATGACTCACACTGCCCTCCCTTCCTCCATGCTGTCGACTCTAGCATGACCCCCACTCGTGTCCAGGCTATCCCTGATGATGTTCCACAGGTTGTCATGGCCACTGCTGCTTCCCGAGCACCCATTTATGTGGGCCTTGACAGCAATGGGGACCTTGTCCTCACTTCCACTTGCCCTGGTTCATTGGTTATGATGGTCTTCACCATTGTCTGAACCCCTCATTGTTCAGGCCCCCTCGCCCCATCCCCCACCCCCCCTTTTGCCCAGACACCCCTGTGAAAAATCTAAGTAAAAGGGCAGTGATTGCCCACTACACTAATTAGCAATAGTAATAAGGTAAAGCAAAGCTGGTGCTCACCTCAGCCGCTGCCCAAGGAGTAGCAGGAACAACTGAGGAGAGCCCAGGAGTGAAAGGGAATATATATATGTATAAGGTAGGCGAAGATGCGAGCATGAAGTCTGATTAACTCCAAAGCAAAACAAGCAATCTTCATAAGGAAATGGTAAAGGGAAGAGGAAACGGCATGAAGTTATGGAATGAGAACAAAGCGAAGATAGGGTAAAGAAATGACATAAGAAATGCATACTGATATGCCATTGGACACAAGTCTGGCCTTCCTATCCATCTCTGACTGCTTCTATAGGACTTTGGTAACTCCTATGTAGGAGTTATAGGAGTTCATCCAGAACTTTGTTAAGGAACCTCAGAGTTGGACAGGAGGGCCTGGAGGAGATCGGAGTTGTCATCTCTAACACTCCCACTTGATCACAATTGGAGCCCCATAGCTCGAACGAATTTCCAGTGTTGCTCTCTCACCAATGCCTTGGTCAGAATGTCAGCGACCATGTCTCCAGTAGGAATGTACCATATGATGGCCTCTCCCTTTCCAACTAGATCATCTCAGACAAAGTGATATTTTTGTTGGATGTGTTTTGTCCAAGTGCGGAACTGCGGATCATGGGACAGGATGATGGCAGCTTGGTTGTCGCAGTGCAGTATGGTTGGGGTCTTCTGGCAATGTCCTATCTCCTTGAAGAAGCTCCAGAGCTATGCGAGGTGTTGCCCTGCGACACTAAGTCCGATGTACTCCGATTCGGTAGTAGATAGTGCAACCATGCTTTGTTGTTTGCTGGACCAGGAGATAGCTCCATGGCTGCTGAGAAAAAGGAAACTGGAGGTGGACCAGGAGTTGTCTGGGTCCTGTGACCAACCAGCATCAGAGTATCCATGGAAGTCTGAGTCCATGGAGGTGTCATTTCCATCGTATTGGAGTTCCATGTCTGGAGTTGCATGAACATAACAGAGAACACGTTTGGCTGCCTCCCAGTGACAGGCTTTTGGAGCAGCACTAAAACGGCTGAGTGTCCCAATGGAGTAGGCTAAGTCCGGATGGGTTCCAAGCATCAAGTACATGAGGGAGCCTATGACTGTGAGATAGGACACCCATTTCTTCCCAATAAGGATCTCCAGCAGTATGGAGTTGTCCTCTGGGTCATTTGCAGACAAGGATGTATCATGTACCATCAGAGTCCACATAGGAGTAGAGTTGGACATTCCTGTCCGTTCTAAGACAGTTCGTACATATTGGGACTGGGACAAGGAGATGGTTCAGAGTTTCTGGTTCCTACGAAGTTCGATCCCAAGGAGGTACTTGGCTTCTCCTAAGTCATGCATCTTGAAAGAGGAGGAGAGCATGGACTTTATGGAGTTCATGTAACTTCTGGAACTTGCTGCAAGGAGGAAATTGTCAACATAAACAACTAGGAAACAAATCTGACCGGATTTTCGGAGTACGTATAGGCAAGTCTCAGCATTGAGATGAGTAAATCCGAGTTCTCCTAGTTTCTTGTCAAGTGTTTTGTTCCATGTTCATCTTGCCTGCTTAAGTCCGTACAAGGAGCATCAGAGTTTCCAGCAGTACCCAGGTTGGATTGGAACTCCATCCGGAGGTAGGAGATACAGTTCCTTCTCTAGCTCACCATTTAGGTATGCGGTGGAGACATCCATCTGGTCTAGTTCCAAGTTGTGTTTGGCAGCTAGAGCAATGATTGTCCAGACTGAGTCCAAGTTCGCAACCAGGGCAAAAACCTCTTGGTAGTCAACTCCTTCCTTTTGTGTAAATCCTTGAGTGACAATTTGGACTTTGTAATGTTCAATTTTACTGTCCTGATTTCGTTTGATGCAGAATACGGGTTTGGAGGTAATCGGAGTTACTCCATCTGGGATCAGGACAGTTTCATATACATATGAATAATGAGATTATCATAGTCCAAGGAAAGAAGTTGACTACCTGGTCTTCCTCAAGCGAGTTCAATGGCAAAATCACAACCAATATTTTGTCTGGTCTGATCATGCATGGTATTACAAAGAGAAGGCTTTTGCCTGATCCTGTCCCAGCAATGATTGTGCAATCAAGACCAAGGTAAAAAGCCTCAGCAGCTGAAGTAGAATAGAAGTCTAGGTACTTAGTTAGCTTTGGTACTAGTGAAGTAAATGTGGGTCTCACCTCAGTAACTGTAAGAGTCACTGAGGTAGGAAGACCCAAACGACGAGAATGTGACTATGTGATTAAGTAAGCAAAGGTGCAGTCATGTGCGGTTTGACAGTCCAACACTCCCCCTTAAACAGCATGGAGCCCCAGTGCTGCAGCAAAATGTTTTGCTTTAACACTGGGTAGGGCTTTGGTGAGAGTGTCAGCCACCATTGTGTCAGTAGGGCAGTAAACTAGGGAAATAGAACCATTGTCGACAATGAAGCAGATGAAATGATATCAAATATCTATATGTTTCATTCGAGAGTGAAAGGCACCATCCTTGGCGAGTGCGATTGCTGATTGGTTATCGCAGTGGAGTGTGGTGGGGTTGCGTAGCGATCGAAAAACCTCACAGAGTAGTCGGCGAAGCCAGATTGCTTCCTTAGCTGCATATGTGGTGGCAACATACTCAGCTTCTGTGGTTGAGAGTGTTACAAGCTCTTGCTTCTTCAATGCCCATGAAATTGCACCTCCATCAAGCAGGAAGGCATATCCTGAGACAGCGTGCCAATGTTCTTGTGATGCACCATCTGCATCTATGAAACCCTCAAGACCGTGCTTACATATCTCCCCCATAAGTTAGTGCTAGATTTTTCGTGCCGACGAGGTATCTGTATATGTGCTTGACAGCTTCCCAGTGGGGTAGCCCAGGGTCGTTGTTGAATTGTGCAACCGTTGCGATGGCAAATGCAATGTCAGATCTTGTGCCAACAGCCAGGTGCATCAGCGAACCTACAGCTTCTCGGTAGGGAACATTTTTCATTGTTGCGTGCTCCTCAGGGGACTTTGGGGATTGCTTTGTCGACAACTGTACATTCGGGTCCATGGGGATGGATAGTGGCTTTGTGTCTGTGAAGTTGAACTTCATCAATATGGCTTCAATATATGCTCCTTGGGAGAGCAAAATCGTCCGCTAGGTGTGGTCCCTTGTCACCTTCATTCCGAGGAGTGATGATATGGGCCCTAGGTCGGTAAGCTTATAGCAGGAGGCAACATCGGCTTTGAACTTATGTAGTAGTGCTTTGTTGCTACCGGTCGTTGTGCAGTCGTCTACATGGAATGCAACGATCAGGATATCTTTTCCGATGTGTTTGTAGAAGATACCCCAGTCTGACCCAGCACAACAGAATCCCAGGTTCTCAAGTAGTCAGCAAAGCTCTCTGTACCATTTTAGAGCTCCTTGTTTTGATCCATAGAGCGCTACCCTGAGGAGAGCGACTGTGTTCTTGAATTGGCTGTCAACCTTTAGGCCAGGGGGTAGTTTCATATAGATTATTTCATTGTTGTCGAGTTTTCCATTTAGGAATGCACTCTGGAAGTCAAATACATTGATTTCCCAGTTGTTATGGGCAGCGATTGCTAAGATTGTGCATAGTGATGCGAGGCGGGTGACCGGAGCGTAGGTGTCATAATAGTCAACTCTGTATACCTGTGAGTATCCTTTAGCTACTAGTCTCACTTTATACTTTTCGATCTCACCATTCGCGTTGCATTTGATATGGAATACCCATTTGCAGCCTACAATGTTGACATTGGGAGGGCGCTTAATGAGGTCCACGATTGAGCCGTTTCGAGGGAG
>JBBPMX010000368.1:0-14785 GCA_038090515.1 Pulveroboletus cf. viridisquamosus | reverse complement strand
ACACCACCGGGCACAACTACCCCATCTATGACAAAGAATTGATGGCAGTTATTCGTGCTCTCGAAGAATGGAGACATTATTTAATTGGACGAGAATGTTTCAAGGTCTGGACAGACCACAAAAACCTGGAGTACTGGAAGAAACCCCAAACTCTCTCAGGGCACCAGGCACAATGGCATGCCCTCCTTCAGGAGTTCAATCTCGAATTCATGTATTGTCTGGGATCACTAAACCGTGCCAATCCCCTCTCCCACTGACCCGACCATGGTGACACAGTAGAGAATCTCAACAAAGATGTGACAGTATTACCAGCCGAGCTATTTATAAAAAAACATTACCTTAGAATCACCTTTACTACAAAAAATACAAAAAGAATCCAAAAACATAAATGACATTCTTAATTATTCATATGATAGCAAAAGGGAGGTTTACCTCCATGATTATACTGGCTGGATATATGTTCCCCCTTCGATCCATGCCAAGATCCTTAAAGCATGCCATGACGATTCTCTAGGGGGTCACAACAGCCAAGCACATACCTACTATACAATCAACCATTTCTTTATTTGGCTGCAAATGCGAAAAGACATTATATCTTACATAAATCACTGCTACACGTGCGCCCTCACAAAGGGTTTGTCTAAAGCACTGGCAGGAAAAATACAATCCCTCCCCACAGCAAGCTGCCCTTGGGAGGATATATCAATAGATTTTGTGACCGGATTACCAGAGATCAACAAGATCAACTCTGTTTGTGTTATCATTGATCGATTTTCAAAAGAAGTAGTTTACATTCCCTGCTCAAAGACAGTTTCCTCTCTCGACCTAGCTAAAATATTCCATGACCATGTGTGGTTGCAGCATGGCATCCCCTGTACCATAGTATCAGATCGGGGTCCACAGTTCATATTGTCTTTCATGACTGAACTGTGTAAATTATTGGGCATCGAGCAAAAGCTTTCCATGACCTATCACCCGCAAATGGACAGACAAACTGAGCGGATTAATTGGGAAATGGAACAGTACCTCCAGGCTTACGTCACCAAGAAACAGGACAATTGGCTCGACTACCTTAAACTCGCCCAGTTCCACCACAATAATTCCCTCTCATCTGCAATAGGCTTGTCCCCCTTTGCTGTCACAAGGAACTACTCCCCCCGGATGGGTTTCGAGGGTTCCTCTGACTCCCTGGCTGGAAGCTTTCATGCCAACACAGAACATGTGCATCATGAAGTACAGGAAGCACTAGAATGCACCCACAAGGACATGATGCGAAATCAGGAGGTATCCAGATCCAACGCCCCTGACTACACTCCTGGAGATCAGGTGTGGCTCAGTACGGACAATTTAAAATTGCTGTACACTGCCTGTAAATTAACTCAGCAATGGCTCGGGCTATATGAAGTCGTACGAGTCCTCCCGAACGCAGTTGAATTGCGTCTACCCACATTGTTCAAGATTCACCCGGTTGTGAACATATCAAAGGTGAAATCTTACTGATCCCTGCTGCCTGGACAGCTGATCTCTCACCCAGACACAATAGAGGTCTCGGAAGAAGGTCATCCGGAATACAAGGTCGAGGCAGTCATTGCCTCCTGCTTGAAATGTGAGAAGTTGGAGTATCGAGTACACTGGAAGGGGTATGACGAAACAGATGACATGTGGGAACCGGCTTCCCATCTTGACAATGCTTGAGATGCCGTAGATCTCTTCCATCACTCCTCCCCATCTGCCCCTCACCCTCTATGCAGTTTTTCCTTGACAGAAATGAACTGCCTCTTCACTGTTTATGGCCCTGAAGCTGGTATGCCTTTTGTGATGACTCATCTGGAACTTGAGTCATAGCAAAGGGGGGTAGTGTTATGAACCACTTCAGCCCATTTCTCTTTTCAGTCATGTGACCTGTTACATGACTTGGGTCCAGACCATGACATCATATGACATCATGTCTCATAGATGGCACACCCCTTTAATCTCCATTAACCCTGGTGGGAACTCTCTCACATTCGTGTACTTTAGCTAGCCATGTATAGTAGTTTATCTCACGGACCCTATGGTCTGTGCGCACCTTACCATAGTATATAAAGCCAAGTGTCTCAGCTGGCGTCCCCAGCTTTGACCACTTGTTATCCTGCTCTCTTGTGGGTGATTGGTGTGCTTGAGCTTGTCTTCCTCTCCTCTTACCTTGCCAGGCTCAGTAATAGCCTGTGAAGCCAAGACCAGTGGTGTGTGCTCTCGTAGTTCACAACAGTTTGGGGATCCAGACAGAGAGTTGGAAAATGTCGGTCTTGGATTTATTTTGTGTTGACCTCTGATGCATAGTGAGCCCTGAGGACTTTCAAGAGATCAATGGCTTGATCTTTGACAACATTAAGCCATTGGTCTGGTGGGAAATCTGGGCACCCTGGTGAGAGAAGGATTTTTCTGACAATATAAGTGGAATTGGCTGCCCAATCCTCAATAAGATCAAGGATTTGTTGGAGCTCTGGCTCAAGTTTCCCTCTGACTTCTGCAGTGGCCATTCACCAGGGAAAGAGTTGTTTGATTGATCCATCACACTACCCACTTGGTAGGTTCATGTGCCTTGGCACACTTGCTGCCTTGTGAGGTAACTGGCATACATTTTGTATGCCATGGAGCTCAAGATACCTGTCAAGGGCCTTA
Source organism: Pulveroboletus cf. viridisquamosus (assembly GCA_038090515.1). Lineage (NCBI taxonomy): Eukaryota > Fungi > Basidiomycota > Agaricomycetes > Boletales > Boletaceae > Pulveroboletus > Pulveroboletus cf. viridisquamosus. Next base: position 12,121 of record JBBPMX010000368.1, on the reverse strand, counting down.
AGCTCATGACAATTGGAACTGGGCTCCCAGGTAGAATCTCTGAGATTCCACTTGACAAGAAAAGTACACTTAGTATCCACACTCTGGATTATTAGTAAGATCTATGTTTTACTCCTGTATATAAGTCTCTGCATTTGTAGTAGATACTTCAGTTTGAATATTGACTTGGACAGTTTCCCAAGCTCACTCTGACCCCCTTGAGTCTCCAAGACTCTCTTCTGAATCATCCTCAACCTTTGTTGCTTGCAACAGGGTCAATTTGACTTTTTTCATCCGTTCCAAAATTACAGGACACCTCCAGAGTTGTAACAAGGGTGCACCACATATGGTGAAGCCAAGTCCTGCTCAAACTCCAGAGTTCTGGAGTTACCTCCCAGAGACCCTGGTTCTAACAATCTCCCACCCCCACTTGCCAACTTTCCATCATGAATATAACTGTAAGGCTTGCAACACATATTTGTTGCACCTCAGTGCTGCCATGGCCATTAACACAGACAGCATTCCTGAGGCCATTCCCAACCTTGCTAATGATGTGGTTCATCTCTGTTAGCTTATGCTGATTTGGTGAGCTATATTGACCACCTCCAATGCAACCATCACAACCTCCACTCCTCGCTTGTGAAGGCTTGTGACAAGATCACCCATCTGTGTGATGCCCTGGCTGTGTCTTCAGGAGGCACCTCTGGTGCCCCCCCTCCCATTCAACTCACAGTGGCTCCCCAACCACCTGCCTCTTCTTTCAGGGGGAGGACACAGGCAGGTCCTGATGCTCCCCCCCTCCTTCTTCCCATGCAGGCCTCTGCCTGCAGTTTCTTCTCACAAGGGGAAGGAGAGAGAAATCTCTCCCCTCCCCAAGCTACCTCCCATTCTCCCATATGAGAACATGATCATGGACAAGCCTGCTTCACCACTGCTCATCCAGGGGAATCTCTTCCCTGAATTCACCAGGTCAGAGTTCTTCCAGGGTGTCCTCATCCTAGGGGACACTTTTGACTCCAAGGGTGTGTGCACCCTCTTTTTTAGAATAGAGGGAAACCTCTATATGTACATACCAAGGGAAGTCTCTTGAGGCTTCCCTTTGGAACATCTCAAAGAAAATCCATCCCCCCACTCCTCCATGGCAGTCTACCACCTTCACCATCCACATGGACAAGGGCATTATGGGCCCCATTCATCTTTATAACACTAGAGACAATGTTCATGCCCTGTTCACCAGGGCACAAAATGAACAAGAGGGGAAAGCCTCTCATCTCAAGCAGACACAGAACTTGCTCACCTTCCTCCACCTCTGGAGGAAGCATTGCAACCTGGGCACCAATGAAGTAATGTGCACCATAATGAAAGAATGGAGGCCCTCTGTATGGGCCTCCAAAAAGGCCAAGAAGAAACATGAAGGAGGTGGCCCAGGCCTCCAAGATGCAGGCACCCAGCCTGCTGAGACAGTCCACCACCCACCACCCCAGCACTCGAGAAGTGCATCACATCCAGTCTGGCCACTGCTATCTTGACCAGTATTGAGGGAGGCATCATGACTCCACAGGAGCACATTGCTTCACCTACCTGGGAGCAAAGCTCCAGCACACCCCTTGCATTGCATATCACAGACCAGCTATCAAGGTCCATGTCCTCTGCTACCCAGAAGAGGGGTAGCTTCTTGTAAGGGGCAGTAGCCCCTATAGATACTAAATGGGGTAATAACCCCTGATTGCATACTTACAAGCGCATGTGATATGAGGTAATCACATGTGCGGTAGGTAGATAAAAAGGAGAGGCCCATCCTGGTGACGGGCCAATCCTTATATTACTCCTATGATACTCATCTGTGAATACCACTCGGTACACTTCACCAGTGTGAGTAAGGAGTGAGGACAGGGTGCAGAGCACCCAATACAACAACCTTACAAATTTTTTGAAGTGCGAAAATGTGTATTCACGATGAGTTGCACAGTGACCTGCAGCCAAGCGAAGTCAATGGTAGCCAGACTGTCAGGACGAGGGGAAAACCCCTCAATGAGTAGCTCATAACCACCCAGGACTCCCAAGGAAATCCTGAGGGATCCTAAGATTGTCAAGAAGTGGGTAAAAACCCTAACAACAGACCAGATGCTGGGACTGAGCATGGAACCCAGGCCTGGCACAGCAGTAGCAGAGGAGGCACAGGCCTCCCAGATGCTGAGCAGCGTCAAGGACAGCAGAGGAAGGGCAGCGGAAGCTGACCCTGCCCTCATGAGCCCATTAACCTCACAACCCGAGAATGTCAACTGTTCATTGACCTTGCTGGAGGCATCACCAGGCTCGAGGGCCAAGAGCCCAATCATACGGGCCTACATGGGGGGCATGTCGCCCCTGCTGAGGGACCAATCTGAGGGAAATGTACCCATTGATCCCGGAACGGCCCTCACCACCATTGATGAGTTCCTCACGGACGTGCAATGTCAATGGTTGAGGTACGATGTGGGACCCAAGGGGTTCCACAATCACAGGATAAATCCCAGGCAGCATAATGCTACAATGCTGGAATGATTGCAACAAAGATTCGCAGATGACGATGGGACATCTGACCGGGCGATAAGCCCAGTGCCCATCAAGGCAGACCTCACGTCCCATAGTGAGGCAGGCAGCCCAGTGAGGCAAGGGACAGCAACGTCCCATAGCCAAAGTGCCCCCGCTAGTTGCACAACAACAGAACGGGGCCTTGCCCCTAATATGCCGAATTGACCAGCATATCTCTTGGGTCGGGATTCCAACATCATGCGCCATCTGTATGGCACCCCAGGACAGAGGGAAAGAGCCCTCCTGCATCGAATGGCACGAGATCATGCCGTAGCAATGAATAATGCTGCAGGGGATGGCCAACCATCTGGTAATGGACCCGTTCAGGGGGACCGTGGTCGTGACACCAATAAGGGCCGACTACCTGCCCCATGCCAGGAGGTATGGCCTCACAGGCGATGTGATGCAGAGGAGGGTGACCCTCCACGGGGAGGACCCCTCAATAGGGGACCCCCAAATGACCTGGATGATTCAGGGGATCTGGATGACGATAGTCAATCCAACAGCCAATCTAATGGCCAATCCAATGGCCAATCTGACATGAGGAGTGGCGGAGGTGAGCCCGCCGGACAACCTCATTGTTGGAATTATCTCAGGGGATTCACCCCTGGTAACGCATGCTACATGGATTACATGCAGCAGCGATACGCGTAGCATATATGGGAACAAGTCAGGCGACTGACCAGCCCAGTAGGGCCTGAGGTGAAGGCGATGAATCCGCCCAAACCAGGGAAGTACAGAGGTCAGGACGACCTCGAGAAGTTTGATGGCTGGCTGAGCCAGTTGTTGAAGTACTTCCGTATGTTCAAGGTCACTGGACCGGATCGTGACGAAGATCACGTACTGTACACAGGGTTGTACTTGGAGGACCTAGCCTCCCAGTGATATGACCAGGAAGTCGAATCACCAGATCGAATGACCCGGTTCTGGTCCTTCGAGGACCTGATCACCAGGCTGTTTAAACGCTTCGTGCATGAGGCCTCAGCACAGAATGCAGTGGACCAGTATGACCGCATAAGGTTTTTCCCCAAGAAGGGGGCCCTTGCCTTCTACAATGACCTCAGGCGTCATGCATACTGAATGGTGCAGCTCCTAAACGATTATTCGTTCAGGAGGAAGTTCCTCTGTGGGTTGCCCCATACAATTATCCATAGTATCTTCGAGGCTCGCGGTATATCTGCTGAGCACTCTAGCATTGAGGAAATCCTTGAGGAGATCTGGCGGATAGAAACTGCCCAGAAGGCTATCAGCCTGCATATGAGAACGAGCCACTTTGGCTCTGGGGGGAAAACCTCCCAAGGACAAAGTGGTTCGTACTCACAGGGAAAGAAGGTTGACAGGATCTCAGGTGACATGCAAAAATTCGTGCATCGCGGTAACATGCTGTTCTGTTGAAGGATGGCCGACTTGCCCAAGACTGTAAGTCCGGGCAAGACAGGAGCGGGTGCTCCCCAGTCCAAGGGTCCAACAACCCAGATGAGAGGACGGTCTCAACCGCCGGATAAGGGGAAAATGCAGGGAATCACCTGCTTCCATTGTGGTAAGGAAGGCCATATGGCCAACCAGTGTGATCAACCTCACAGGGATATACCACCAGTGGGAAAACCGTGACTGTATGCTGTAGATGTACAAGAACAAGGGGATGAACCCCCGACCAGCAGTATTGACACTGAACACAACAATGAGGCAGCGGCCCCTGTCAACCCTGAGCACGTAGCAGAGGCTACTGAGGGGGTCAATAATGACCCCGCTGATGAAGGTTGAGTGGTTGATGACCGCTTCGAGCTATATTCGGAGTGCTCAGACATCCAAGCAGATGATGAACCCGTCGCCTACTTGGGTGCCATGCACGACCCACTGGATGATGACCAGTCTGTGCAGTGTGCAGCAATGGAAATTGCCAGTGGGGATTCACCCCCTTCGGGCCTTGGGCTACAAGGGGATGAGGAACCCCGGCTGAGATGGACATGGTCCCCGATATACGGGGTGATCCATGAGGGCAGTGATTGCCTTGAATGTCAATGACGTATCGCCCATATCATGGCTGATATCGACGAGGGAGATCCCTCACTGAGTGCAGCCCAGTCTTACCCGTTGGAGCATGCTCAACAGGAGTACGACCAGGGCTAGGACAAGTGCGATCGCATACAAATGACAGGACATGGCCTTGATATTGACCATGTCCATGCAGCAATAGCTGAACTTGTGAAACAAATTCGCATTTTTGAGGGATACCAAGTGTTCCTCACCCGGAACCTCAGATCTGAGGCAGTACGGGTACGCCCATGTGCCTCATTTACTAGGCGGGAGGTCACCACATCATATGATATTATCGTAGAGGAGCTCATAGAGCGATCCCTACTCCAGATCAGAATGTATCTGGATGACCTAGTGGTCGAGACCGCACACAGATCGATGGTCATCCCACGGGATGGACCACCTGATCTCACGCAGGTGTGGTTGGCCGCGCTCGATATGGCATGCCAAAGTCCAATGGGGGAAGTTAAACCCCGTTCCTTCAGGTATGCAATGCATACACAGATGGGGCCTGGGGATAACCTTGGTAGTCGACCAGTGATTGCACCAGCACTACGCACGTGTGCGACGGCCCGGATCACCATCAACAGGTGTCCGGCCTACACAATGATTGATACTGGTAGTACCAGCAATTTTGTGAGCCCCGCATTTGTGAAGGTCACCCGGATGGAGGTATACCCCCTCACACAACAGCTCACGCTGCAACTGGGCTGCATAGGCAGCCACTCAAAGATCACCCATGGGGGTGATTCTTCTGTCATCATTGGCGAATTTACCACCCACACGTACTTTGATGTAGCCAATATCGATTGCTACTATTGTATCCTGGGGATACCCTTCCTACGACAACACCACGCCATTGTCAACTTCGCGTCTAACTCGTGGATTGTGGGAGGCACTACCATCCCCCTTCTGGATGAATCCTCATCCGGTGCTAGGGGCATCCGTTGCCCCAGCACCACCCCGATCTCCCACTGACTTTTGCACCCTATGATGGTGTCAACACCTTGTGAGAGCTCGAAGGAGGGGAGGGGGAGTAGTATAAAAACTACAAAATTAAAAAACTTGAACGAAAAATGACTGCAGCTCACAGTCATGAGATTATGTGAGGAGAATATACCCCACCTGCAGAACCAATGGTTCCAGAAATACAAAAGTCAACTGGGAGGAGTGAAACAAGCCCTCCCCCCACTGCGGGAGGTGAACCACCAAATCCTGCTCGTCAACGAAAGTAAGCAATACGCTTACCACCTTCTGCACTGCACAGATGTGCTGAAGCAGCAACTGTTGGATAAAATCCAACTATACACCACTGCGGGCTGGTAGGTAATGAAGAGCGTCCCACAGGCCGCCCCGATGCTGTGCATCCCAAAGAAGAGTGGAAAATTGTGGACAGTCATAGACTGCCGCAAGAGAAATGATAATATAGTGAAGAACGTAACGCTCTTCCTGGATCAGGACCAGATCCAAATGGATGTGGCCTGAGCGAAGTATCACTCAAAGATTGACCTGTCCAATGTGTATGAACAGGTCTGGGTGGAGCCAGAGGATGTCTGAAAGATGGCCTTCTCCACCATATATGGGACCTTCATTAGCCAGGTCATGCAGCAGGGGGATTGCAATGCTCCCGCGACATTCCAACGTCTAATGATGGTGATCTTCCGAGATTACATCAGACACTTTGTATATGTCTATCTGGACGATATATTTGTCTATAGTGACACATTGGAGGACCATGAACAGCACCTTCAGATTGTGTTTGAAACACTGGCGAAGGCTGACTTCTACCTCGAGGAGGAGAAGTGCAATCTATACGCCAAGAGGCTAGATTGCCTCAGTCATTTAATTGACCAGAAGGGTGTACACGCCGATAAGGACAAAATGTCCCACATCCAGAACTGGAAAACCCCTCGCTTGCTGAATGAGGTCCAACAGTTTGTCGGACTAGTGGAATACCTGGCACAGTTCATGCCAGACGTGTTGGCGTATACTATGCTGTTGACTGGGATACAATGGAATGGACATCCGTTCCAGTGGAGAGAAATCCATAACCGGTGTTTCCAGATCATTAAGGATCTGGCATGTAAATTCCCTATCCTCAGGCCAATCGACCTGAGGAAGGATGAGCCTATATGGCTCATGTGTGACACATTCCTGTATGGGGTAGGCACACTATACGGGCAAGGGCCCGACTGGAAGACATGTAGGCCCGCAGGCTTCATGTCGAAAAAGCTGAGTGATGCTCAGCAAAATTACTGAACATTTGAGCAGGAAACGCTCGCCATAATTGAGGAACTCCTCAAATGGGAGGATAAGCTCCTTAGCTTCAAATTCACAATTGTAACCGATCATGAGACACTCAGCTACCTCAAGACGCAGCGTAAGCTGTCTGGTAGGCAAGTCAGATGGCTTGACTACCTGTTGCGATTTGACACTACCATCGTCTACGTGAAGGGCTCTGAGAACCTTGTAGTGGACTGCTTGTCTCGCTACTATGAGATTGAAGGGGGCAATACGGCCTCCAATGAAGAACCGGACTGGGCAAGCGCCGACGCCCAGTTAGATCCAGAGGGGGATGATCTTCCCCTCGACCGATGGCAAGAGCTGAAGCTCGCTGCCATCAGTGAAGTACTGCGACAGAGCTCACGTCTGAAGGAAAAGCGGGAGAAGTAGAAGCCCAAGAAATGGCCTCAGCCACAGAAAGGAGGGTTGAGGACACTTCTCATGCTAGTGCGGAGGAGGATCCATCGATTCTCAAATCTGCTGAGGCCTCCAGGGCCCTACCCATCTCATACAGGGCTGCACCCGATTTCTTGGACACAATCCATACGGGATACTGGGACAACACCCTCTTCTCGAAGGTCGTATCCCAGGTGGGACATCACCCATGGTTCCTTACACGGGAAGGTCTCCTCTACACGAGAAATTGTGGTGAGGAGGAGGTACTATGCCTTCCGCGAGCTAAGTACAAGGGTGACATAGTCACTGCCCTGGTCATCGACCAGGCACACAAAATGCTGGGACACTTCAGATTCCAGAGAATGGTGGATTACATCCACAGATGGTATTGGTGGCCAGGGCTTGGCCGAGAAGTAGACAGGTTCTGTTGAACCTGTCCTACATGCCAGGTCGCAAAGACCGACAATCAACGGCCTCAGGGCCTGCTGCACAGTCTGCCTATGCCCGGGAGGCCCTGGGGCTCCATCGCCATGGATTTTGTGGGACCATTCCCACCGAGCAGCAGACATGACTACCTGTGGGTGGTCCTGTGCCACCTCACCTCTATGGTGCACCTGGTACCGGTCAGCACCACCATTCAGGCTTCCGAGCTCACAGGAAGATTCTTGCAGGAGGTAGTGCGACTACATGGATTGCTGGAGATGATAGCCTCTGACCGAGATGCCAAGTTTACCTTGGCATTCTCGCATGAACTGCACCGCATGATGGGAGTAAAACTCCTGATGTCTACAGCATTTCATCTGCAGACAGATGGTGCGTCTGAACGCACAATCCGGAATGTAGTTCAGATACTACGCACGCTGGTACAGCCTGACCAGAGGGATTGGGCAGACAAACTGCCCCTTACCAAGTTCGCGATTAACTCGAGCATCAGTGGTTCGACCAGGTTCGCCCCATTCGAACTAAACTATGGGCATATGCCCATTCTGATGCAATGCATCTTGCAGGGGTCCGCATTGAGCACCCCAGGTGTTCGGAAGTTCATTCACCAGGCCAGGGAGAACCTGGAGATGGCCCATGATGCCATCATAGAGAGCAGAGTGGTACAGACACACCACACAAATAAAAGGTGGAAGGAGGGAACCGCCCTCCAGGTCAACGACTGGGTCTATTTATTGACCCAGAACTTGGCGATGCCAAAGGGCAGAGCTTGAAAGCTCGTACCCAAGTACATTGGACCTATGAAGGTCCTGGCGAGAGACAGTGTCAAAGACACCTACACTCTGGAACTCCCTGCGGAGCTCCAGAAGCGGCGTATTCATCCACGATTCCATGTAGCCTTGCTACATCACTACAAAAAGAATGATGATGCACTCTTCCCGAAAAGGGACGTGCACACGTTCTACGACATCGGATCATCCAACGCCGATGAATGGTTGGTGGACGAAATACTAGCCCACCACTGGGAGGGCTGAATGGCCCATTTCCTCGTCAAGTGGAACCTTGGAGATTCCACTTGGGAGCCCAGCTCCAATTGTCACAAGCTTGAGACCCTAAACAGGTACCTTGAGCTCCATGGCATACAAAGTATACGCCAGCTGCCTTGCAAGGCAATGAGTGTGCCAAGGTGCAGGTCGATCCCTCTCGCATGATCGTGCACTGCATGGAGGCTTGTCCGCAAGGTTGGCCTCCCATGCTGGCTGCCACAGCAGCCACACAATCAGCAGTGGCACCAAACGGTGCCATGACCCTTCCTCATTGTAACAAGTGTTGTTGTTGTCCATCCCCTGGGCGGTGGATCTCCCACCCCCACTTGCCCACCCTCTGTTATGAACGTGACTGCAAGGCCTGCAACACCTATGTGTTGCACCTCAGCGCTGCCATGGCTGTCAATGCAGACAGTATTCCCAAGGCCATCCCTGACCTCGCTTATGACATAGCTTGTCTATGTTGGCACGATGCATACGCCAACTTGGTGGGTCACGTCGACCACCTCCAATGCGACCGTCATGACCTCCACTCCTCACTTGCAGAGGCATGTGACGAAATCGCCCGTCTGCATGATGCCCTTGCAGTGTCCTCAGGTAGCACCTCTGGTGCTCTCCCTCCTGTTCCTCTCGCAGTGGCTCCCCAGCCACCAGCTCCTTCTTTCAGGGGGAGGGCACAGGCAGGTCCTGACGCTCCCCCCCTTCTGCTTCTCACGCAGGCTCTGCCTGCAGTCCCTTCTCACAAGGGGAAGGAGAGAGCAATCTCTCCTCTCCCTGAGCTACCTCCCATCCTCCCCTACAAGGACATGATTGTGGACGAGCCCGCTCCACCACTGCTTGTCCAGGGGAACCTCTTCCCCGAATTCACCAGGTCGGAGTTTCCCCAGGGTGTCCTCATCCTAGGGGACGCCGTCGACTTCAAGGGTGTGCACACCCTTTTCATCAGAATAGAGGGAAACCTCTATGTGTACCAAGGGGAGCCTCTCAAGGCTTCCCTTCAAAACATCTTGAAGGAGATCCATCCCCCCACTTCTCCTCGGCGGTGTGTCGTGCATTATGGACTAACCGTTGGGGTCCATGTCCACCGCTACCCAAAAGAAGGGTAGCTCTTCCAAGGGCCGACCACAAGGCCCACTTGTCCTGTCGGGGAAGAAGCCCATCCTGGTGACAAGCCAATCCTCATATATTACTCCTACGTTACTTATTTGTGAATACCACTTGGTACACTTCACCAGTGTGAGTAAGGAGTGAGGACAGGGTGCAGAGCACCCAATACAACAAACCCTTACATGGGATTCATGGATTATGGAAGAGTGTTCAGGCAGTGCTTAGAGCAAAAGCAGGATATACCAAGTACTGATAATATCCAAATACCTATTTGCATTTGAAAGCTCCAAAACCCTTTCCATGATATTGCCATTTCATTTTGACCATATCTTTGTGGTCTGTGAACCAAATCACATGATATATGGGGCAATATTGTAACCAAAGGTATGTACTATTTATAACTCCACCAAAGCTAAGCAGGATTACCATGGTGTCTGGCAGTATGCTTCATATACTACTATTAGGGCTAACATGGAAAGGGTTTTGGAGGTCACTGTAGCTCCCCTGCCAGGGTTACAGCATTCTCTCTTTGCCAGGTAGCTCTGTCATCAGCTGTAGATTTGGTTTCTTCCAGCCAAAGGGTCTTCCCATCCCCTTCCAATGACTTCTTGATGAAGTCATAACACCTTTCACCTTTAGCTTTCCTAGCAGCTACCTCATCATGTATTTTATTTAGTCTCAGTGCCGATGTGACAATCGCATCAATGCTTGTCAATCACACAACAGGTCACATGCCAGTGGCCTGGTTTAGCTGGCTTCTTGTCCTGGTGCCCCACTTTTGACAAAAAGTCGCAAAATTGAACTTTCTGGACAGGGCAGTGTCCGACTGTCCAAGTTTCGTCTGCAGCACACCATGGCAAATCCAGGCAGAGATTTAATATTCTGCCAATGCTGCATGTGGCCATCCTGCTGGCAGTGGGCGCCCGCCTTTCCCATGCCCTGTGCTCACATGTCACTTAGCTAGTTATATCGTCCCTCATCGCTTTCAAGTTTGTACAGTATGGACCTTGTGACATTTGTGTCAATGGTCGCAGCCAAGCCCTGCCTCCACCCAATTTCATTTGACCAGCTACTCTTATTTATCACCAGTATCGAAGCTCTTAAGGATGACATACTGCTTATTCAGCCTTCAAATCACGATCCCATTAGCCTGCCAGATGTACTTCCACGTTCCATACAGTATTTCCTCTCACAAGCATGTAGTCTCTCTGTTAATGCAATCCAAGAGTGTTGGTCTAGTTTCAAGCATCTCGTGTGGCAAGAGGGCAATGCCATATCCTCTCTCCTCCATACCCTGCTGTCTACATTTCACAGACATGGTATACCGCATGGATTCAGTACATTTAAATTCCTCGCCTTTTAGCACTGACAATAGTGTTATACAGCCGGGTGCACACTCTATCCCCCCGATTGTTTCTGCTCGACACCAAACTGTCCTCACATGCTCAAGGGCATGCATATGATGCATGTGGAGCAGTGGCAGTGTGTGCTATACACCGTCAGCAATGGTCTGCTGCCAGTGTATTCAATTCATCTCTCCTGTGAAGGTATGCTGGCTCATGTTTGTTGCCTGCTCAGATAAAAAACTCAATGCCAACTGTGTACATAGCATGTGAAGTTAACTACCACCACAACTTCAAGGTGTACAAGGGCGAGTGTGTATACTATGGAGGCCTACCCAAATATTTACAAATCACTGAGCATAGATTCGTTGAGCAACAGGTGATCAAGATGTGGTTGGCACTAATGGACAACTGGTATGCGTCACGGTCACACATGTGCTGCCCTGTTTGATGTACTCACTGCAGGACTTCTGCTATGGGATGTGCCAAGTTCTATAACACGGCTATGTCTCAGTCCAACGAACCCCCCTTGGATTGGCCGTTTAGATTTGCTTTTTTGCCAGACGACATTTGGTCTGCATTCATCCTCTACTGCCTGCTCGAAGATACGATCGAACATCAAGAATATCTCGTCATCAAACACACTGGAGATCAGAAGAATTGCTTTAGTGGTCTCATGCTCATGTGAAACCTGTTAGAACCGGGATCTCCGAGAGGTAACTCCGGAACTCTGAAGTTTGAGCAGGACTTGGCTTCACCGTATGTGGTGCGCCCTTGTCACAACTCCGGGGGGTGTCCTGTAATTTCGGAACGGGCGGAAGAAGTCAGATTGGTCTTGTTGCAAGCAACAAGGCCGAGGATGGTTCAGAAGAGAGTCTTAGAGACTCAAGGGGGTCAGAGTGAGCTTGGGAGACT
>JBBPMX010000367.1:0-14790 GCA_038090515.1 Pulveroboletus cf. viridisquamosus | reverse complement strand
CCGATTGCACCATGCCGAGGTGCAGACCAATCTAAGGTCAGGGAGAGGCCGTGTGCGAGACGCGCTGTACACGATCCAGGAGGCGAAGCGCATGTACCTGGAGGCCACCAGAGGCCATTGGAAGGTGTTGGGACCAAGCCGGATGGATACAGCGCCGAAACGGACATGCTAGGTCGAGCAGGAGACCCAGGAGGGCTAGAGGGCGAGTTGGGCCAACTGGAACCCATCAAGCGCGACTGGGACCGCGGAGATGATGGACATGGTGTCCAGATGGATGGGACATGGTGCCGAGTGGATGGCGCAACGAGCGGGACGCACCACGACTCGAAACGAGTCAAGATGTGCCTGCTAGCTGGAGAAGAACCAGGTCAGCGCGAGTCCCGAAACCGTGAAACGGGGCATGTACCTAGGCCACCCATGGCATCTACAAGGTCCCGCAAACGTCCTATTGACCACCAGAACCCTCCACGTCGACGCGGAAAGTCGAAACCGAGATCTGAAAGGTCAGCAAGACAGGACTTACCAAGTCCACTGTACAGCTGCACCAAGCCGATCCGAGCAAATCGAGAAGCTCGGATGCGATCCAGATAACCTGCAGAAGCAGGGAGAGTGTCTTGAGGAGCGAGCTGGCGACAAGATGCGAGAACGGATGAGTAGAGAGGCAACCGCACGCACTGAAGCCAGAGTGGATGGACGCACCCTTGGCACCACTTTTTGAGAGTTCCCACACCTCTTACAGACCCATTTTATCGGTCCTGGAAATGGGTCTGTAAGACCCCATGCCTCAATATCAGCTGTATGGAGGACCAAACAAAGACATCCGCATTTCAGCAACACCCCGGGGACATCTAGCACATCATCTGAGGTGGCACGCGCGAGGTTCACACGGCCTCAACACGGACACTGAAGTCCCACTCACGAGGCTCTGTTGGACACTCGCCTCGAGCTCGGTCATAGAGAGGACCAAATAAAGACATCCACATTTCAGCAACATCCCGGGGACATCTAGTAAATCATCTGAGGTGGCACGCGCGAGGCTTGCATGGCCTCAACACGGACACTGAAGTCCCACTTGCGAGGCTCTGCTGGGCACCCTTTCACTTCTCTTTTTGGAGGCTTGCATGGCCTCAACGTGAACGCTGAGGTCCCACTTGCGAGGCTCTGTCGGGCACTCTTTCACTTCACTTTTTGGGTACCTAGTGCATCACTGAGGTGTCACGCGTCACGCATGAGGCTTGTGTGCGGCCTCTAGTACATGAGCACCGAAATCTCGCTAGCAGGACTTTGTCGGGCAACACAATATCTTATTATTTCGTACCAAACTAGATACTCGAAAAATGTCACCTGCGGCGGCTGAAATCTTGTTTGTTGATGTAGGGTGGTATCATCCTCGCAGAGGAAGGAAAAATGATCAGGTGTTAATTGGATCTAATGAGTGGAGTTGAGATGTAACGGATGAGATGGAGGAGCCAGGAGCACCTGTGAACACGTCGACTGAGGTTGCAGAGGAGAGCGTGATAAAGCGTGGACGACCAACAACGGCGCTCGACGAAAACGATCAGCGCACCTCACATGCTCGAAGACTCACCCGAATGACCCCCAGAACCTTCCAAACCGCTGGACAAGACTGCGAGCTGACTGTACAAGCCCCGAGCATCGAGCTCGAGGGGGGGCGGCTAGGTGTTGCGGGCTCTGATGAACGCGTTGTGACTCGACCCGAGTCAAAAGGGGTCCAGTGCTAGCTGAAGCAGAGAAAGTTCAACAAGAATGGTATGGACAATGTGCGGCACACGTACCTACGCCACTCGGTGGAAAATTGAAGGTCCCACAACGTCCGATAGAGCCCGCGTGCTCGCACGAGGAAAGCTGAAGGTCGCCACCTAGAGAGTGAGCGTGAGGGGTGTACGTACCGGGATGGAAGGCTCATGAAAAGGCTGTATGTGGTACACAGGAACTAGGAGAGCGATCCAGAGGTGTGTGATGGCATAGAGATCGGTCGAAGACGGACCCGCGCACTGAAGCCGGGCAGACGACAGCGAGCCACGACTTACCATATATGGTAACTGCTCAGCCGGCAGCGACACGGACCCGACCGACACGGATCCTCGGGCCACGGACGCGATCTAGTACTTACATGAAGCGGATGGCAGCTCACAGTGTCGTGGCTGCACTTCGAAGTGAACTAGACTGAGTCGTACTTAGAGAGACGAGGTAAAATATCCCAGTTCGACTGTAAACTATTCTCATACTACGACAAATGTAATTTGTCTTCGCTCACTCGATTTGGGCAAAAAAGAGCACAAGAACATGGATTAATGAATTGCAATACATACAGCTCAAGTTGAACATACTGCGAAAAAACCGACAGCTCCAACAGATACTCACTATTTCATACTCCAGGCTCCACAGAAGGATGCTGGGAAGGATGCCGCTCGAAGTCGGGGGGGCTGTGAGAGGCGTGAGGTGGTGGAGCAGGAGCAAGGCGGCGAGGATCGTGATACGGGTTCACGTAGTGGGGTACAAAAGAAGGCTCGTGTGGGTGGGGCCCACCATACATTCCGCGAGGATCTGCGTGGTAAACTTCATCAGGATAAGGGCCAGCAGCATTGTGGTAGCGATGTTGAGGGATCATCGTTCTGTCACTGAAGTATGGCGGGTAGGAACCTTGGGCATGATATGGATAACCACCCCCGATCTGCTGACGTGCGTACGCTGGATGAGAAGGAAGTTGGCTCGCAGGGGGGACGCCAGGAGGCATGGATGTACGAGTCTCTGCAGATGGATTTGGGGCCACTTCTGCCGAACCTTGTCCGTTCGTCACAACCTCAGTCACAGGAGCTAATGTGACTTCCGGATGGCGGGGAACGGCATTCGCATGGTGCGGATTGGTGTTGACATGGCGAGAATCAATGTTTGCACTGTGGAGATCGAGGGCTTGGTGGCGAGGATCGACGCCTGATTGGCGAGGGTCGTGAGATTCAGTTAACGGCCTCAGGGGCTCACGACGCTTGGGAGAAGGCGAAAGTGGCTGGCCAGCGGGGGTCACAAGTGGAATAGGATCCTCGAAGGCCATAGAAGCGGTTGGGTTGGTACGATTTTGAGTCGCTGCCAGGGGTGGAAGGAATGGGTCTGACCCTCCAACATGAGATGAGGCTTTTGCTGCAAGCCAGTCAGCAGAAGGCCACAAAACAAAGACACGAAGTCTTACCTCTTATAGTTAGGATGTCCGGAAATTCATCGTCGTCCGAGCTGTCTGAGCCTGACTCCAGGAACGCCACACTTTTGTTTATACCTTGTGCCTTCTGACCGCGGATGGGTTCTTTTCCCTTGGTAGGAGGATTGTCGTCCTCGGAGTCAGGTGTTGGCGGAAGCTTCTTTGACGGACGTGCTATCCTGGACTCGTTGGCCTTGCGTTTACGGGATGGGCCTGGATCTTGGTAATCATCTTCACTCCGCGTCCAGGCAGGTTGGATAGTTCCTGTGGTTGGATGGGCTTCGTCTTCAGAGGAACCTTCGACAGTAATGTACGCTGCCTTCCTCACGACCGTGGGGCGGGGACAAGAAGGCTTCTTCAGCAACATCTCCTTGGTCGTCTGGGGTTCATTGGCGGTAGCACCTGGCACGGAACGTCGAGGAATAGAGTCGTCACCACTGCTGATGACAATAGGATCATCTACAGTGGCACGCGGCTGGCGAATGGGTCGGCGCCTAACTCTTGTGGCGGCTTTGCTAGGCGGAAGGCGCGCAGGTCCCTCGAAGTCGATTGTAGCATCAGCATACATCTGCTGAGCTCTTTCAAGACCACTATCCGAGGGTGGCGCAGCACCAATTATCACTGGTGACGTAGAGTAGACAAGCGCCTCTGCAAACAAGTCAAAGTCTCAGGGCTAGGTTGCATGAAGACGTCAATAAGACTCACTTCGTTCATCCTTACCCTCGACTCTGTGCACAGTAATTTCATCGTTCTCGAGGGAACTACAAAGGACGCGTTGCTCGGCTTTTTTGAGGATGGTAATGCCCTTCGTTCGGGCAGTGTTGGAACGTGACTCTCCGGGCATCAGCGCTAATGTTGGCCAACCCCGCATTACCAAACCCTGGTCGGCAAGTATGGCCGAAAGGGTTGTCCATGGGAAGTTGCCAGGCTTGAATTTTGTAGTATCACCGCCCATACGCTCTATGACGGTATGATTAGGCGTTTCTTTCGGATGATCAATGCAAATGAGACATACTGATAAGATGTGTGATAGAGGTCTTGATGTAAGTTAGCATGTCGTCATTCGATCCTGACCATGGAGTTGTATCGTAGTTGTCACTTGCCAACTCTGTCGGGCCTTGAGAAGGAGGTACAGCGCTGTGATCTCGTGACAAAGGTAAAATGGGAGGGGGGCCACGGGCAAGAGGCAACGGTGCAACGTTCAGAGCTTGAGTTTGGACCCGGGTTTCCTTTGGCTGTTCAGCAGTATTGTCGAAGGCCGCGCTGACAACCTCGAGTGAGACTTGATCGCTGTCATCGTTTGGGTCGGCGATATCGACTAAAGCAAGTACTGCACTCACTATACATGGGCCTTGAGATGTGCTATGATCATATCTTCATCCGCACGACATCGAGTTTCAAAAAACTGGAAAGAAATGAGTGATGGTTATTCAACAATGAGAACGGCGAATTCAACTTACTTGTTTTGCACCTGCGCTCGTATGGACAAAGCCAAGGGACGCATCCTCGTTGACAGTTTTGCCACACATCGCGAGCGCGCCCTCGAATCCATGCTTTGCGGCAGCCATGTCAAGCTGACCAGACTTATTAGTACTTGGACTGGTGCAAAACATATAACTTACAAAGCTAGCGATTCTCCTGCACACCTTATTGAATGCCAGAGTTCGTTGCGCGAATGTCTGTGACGAGGACTCAGAGATCTCAAGCATATCGTGGATCTCGAGAATCTCCTGCCACGTTTCTCCATTCTCTTCTTTGAACTTTGCATAGAGTTGGCGACGTAATGTGGGAGTTACTACAACAGACGATTAGAGGAAGGATGACACTCATAAGTAATGACCTACTGAAGACATCAGGGGGAAGACCGAGCCTGCGGCGCTCTTGATCCTCGTGTTTTGCAAGATATTTTGCGTATGAATTCCAATGGTTAGTGGCATGGATGACGCGACCACGAGTCTTGCACCAACCATCTAAGATTTGCTGAGCGGTGAGTGATGTTTGGGCAACGAGGTTCATGAGGACATTCTCCAATTGTTCATACCCTTCGCTAAGAATTTTGTTGGCCGACGTAGATCGACGACCACCCGTTGGGGTTGATGGTTCGCTTCCCTCCGCAGGAGAGAAATAATTTGAAGGTCGGTCGCCATTGTTGACTAGAGGGACCATGGACAGACCGCCGCATTCCTCGGTGAAGGGCATAGGTGGGGCGGCAATGTGAGTGACCAGCAGAGATGGACCGGTGGATGGAGGAGAAAGTGGGGGATCCGGCGATGCCTGTAGCGAGGATGCAGATTCTGCAAGCAAAACAGGATCAATGTTGGAGTCGGGCGTACTCAAGTTAGGTGCGACCACGAGAGCAACCGGAGCGATGAGTGAGGAAGTGGGATTGACAACAGGCTGGCAAATGAAATCGATAATGGGTGGAGTGACGGGAGGGACCACGGGACCAAGAACAGATACAGCGACGGATGGAGCAGATGCAGCAATAGACGGAACAGACCCAGCAATAGACGGAACATGCGCAGCAATAGACGGGGTGGGTGAAGTAACAAATGGAACAGGCAGGACGGCAGATGGCGCAGGCAGAACGACGGACGGCGCAGCCAGGATGGCAGACGGAGTAGGCAATGCGTCAGTGGAGGGGGCAGACCCCTCAGTGGACGGAGTGGGCTCGGCGATTGGAGGGGCAGCAATTGGAGGGGGGGAATCCTGTTCAAAACACCATCCCTTGTGTTTCCTTGCCTGTTCAACAGTTTCCTTCCCATGTCCCGTACGCTTTATACGAATGCGTAGTTTGTTCGGAGTCTCTTCTGGAGGAGAAGCCGGTTGATGGTGCCCTTTTCCAACCTGGTCACCAACAGGACCGCCTGCAGCAGCAAGGGCCTTAGGAGTCTTGGACCGACGTCGAGATTGGCGGGTCATCCTTGAAGGAGACTTGTCAAGCGACAGACCATCGGTACAACAAAAATACTTACATTTTCTTGGTGTTTAGTAGAGAATGGCGAGCGCGTAGACCAGGCTACATAGCTTCTTTATACCTTCAGGACTCACTTTTGGCGTGTAGTAGATGGGTTATCAAATCCCGGTAGCCACAGATCCAGTGATGAGGCAACGGGGCTCGATATTGGAACTTCCGTGGATTGCGAGGCATCCCCATGCTCGACCAAGGGCGGCAATGATGATCTGAAACTTCTTCCTCAAAGCAGAGAACATCAGAGAAGAATCTGAAGACGCACTGGAGAAGCAGGAGAGAAATCGCCGTGAGCCTCGAGAGGATTCACTGGGAGGCCACGCTGTTAGGGAAGCATCGATTGCTAGCACGACGGAGCCGGGGGCTCATTACGTAAGCGAAGGGTCCCGGTGACCGGAATCCATAGTTCATACCTCCATTTATCGTTCACGCATACCTCATGATGCGTAGTGACCTCTTAATCAGGCTATTATCCTGGCCTGGGTCATTGGTAGCAGACAAGCACACTTGCGCAATATTATCTGTTGACGTTTCCCGCAGTGGAAGGCACTTAGGCGCGTACTCACTGTAGACTGATTAGTAATACTTTCATTTTCGCTCAATGTGGGCCAATCAGAGATTGTATCGGATGAATGAAGCCAGGATTCGCACTGGATACTCTGATTGGAACCAAGAAGTAACATATTGTTCGATCTGCATACTTTTACATACAACAGCGGGAGCATGGAATGATTTACACCAACCAACGCGCCTCATTTAACTCAATTGCCTCCATCATGAGGGCAATGCCCTCATCGAGAGAGGTTACTTTAGTGTAAATCGCACCGCTAACGCGGTTGACATATGGCGAGGTGTGGGGCCTATCATATGTCAGATATTTTATCCATGACATACACAACGAACAACTGACCATGTGGCGAAAATGCCAACCCGGTACCCACGCGTGATAAGGTATAACTGACCAGTGGCATCTGCGGGGGGAAGATCGTAGATAAAATTATTGTATTTTGCTTGTGCACGACCATCCACGCTGAGCCCACCAGGGACAAAGGAGTGGTGGGGGCCAGTCGGGTCAACCGAAATGACGTTACCGGTAGTGCAGAAGTTCGGTGTGGTAGCATTGGGGGAGTTTTCAGCGAGTATCGGCGTTTTCGTGGGTATCACTGCGGTTATGGTGTTGACAACAGTAGGCGAGGGGGGGACCACCGCATCGGACTCCCCAGAAGCACCAGGAGCCTCTTCAGATCCTTCAGACGCATCATCTGAAGGCAGGGAGTCAAGCAACGAAGAAACGTCTATAATTACTAGAATTAGCTTGGAAAAGACAATGAAAATAAAGTCCTTACCAGCGAAATCGCTTTCACGCCTGAGCACCAGCATGAGCTGAGTGGCGGCCTCAGTACAAAGTACCAGGTGTGAAAGCATCTCGTTGACGAGATCTAAAATACTCATTAGATACATCTTGGATAGAACGCATCATGGGACTCACCGAGCTCTGTCTTCATGCTGAATGAGAGCGTAGGGGGGGAATTAAGAGGATCAAGTTCAGAGAAAGCAAAGAACGCGATCCGGGTACTTGGGAGGGAAACGACGGCTTTTTAAAGGTCCCTAGATCATTTTGGTCTATTTGGCAGGATGGAAGGTCCTCGGGGAGGGCTCCCCTTCACAAGATGGCGGAGGATCTGAAATCGCCAGTGTGACGGATCTGAGAAAAGGTTAAACGGATGAGTCAGCACACGGATGCAATCACCAAGCACCAATCAGACTGCTGCCCTGATAATATCTTTCGTCAGATGGCACGGCATGCTGGGCAATTCATACTAGTATCGCGTGTCAATGGATTAGGGCTGCACTACTATCTCAGATGTATTAAGTCACTGCAGGCCAGCTGGGCCCCTGATCATGGATTAAGCGAGCCGTTTGACTTCTGAACACATACCCTGCAGTTTGATTAGTCTGTAAAACAGGCTGTCCACGTTGAGCTGAGTTGTTTGCTGGCCGCATCCTCCGGTCATAACTCTCAAATCGCTCAGTAAAGTAGTCAAGCGATAACATCATTACTTGTCAGACTGGTGACTTCATTTCAGGCATTCCGCAGACGGTACATAGAACTCCTTGTAAGCCGTACCGACATTCTATTCCATTATTCCTTCCACATTTCTCTCCTTCCGCCGACTCCTCCTCAGACGTCACCCACGACGTCACCTAGCTCCTACGTCATCAGGTTTAGTACATATATATAGCTGCACCCCTTGTCCTTGCTCGACATCTTATAGATCTCCTGTGCGCGTTCCGTCTGTCCGTCTGAGTGTTCCACCCTCGCGGTGGGTTCCACTCCTGACCTACATTATTAACCCGGAGATGCAATTGTCAACCAAAATATACCACTCACAGACAGGCATGGCACCATAATGATCTTATCCAGTCCGAAATTAAGTCGATGGTCGACTCGGAGTGTGTCATCACATCTAATATAAATACATCATGCATCACCAGTTAGAGGCTCGTCACAGGGCAGATAAGGATTGAACGTTGAACCGACACTCAGGCGTTCAGGCGTTCAGGACTGAATCCATCCATCACCAACAAGCACATTAGTATAGGGCACGCACTGTTTTCATCATTGGATAGTAGCGATTAGCACACCACTGTGAAGCCTGTCTTTGTCGCATCAATCTAATTTCCCCCTTACGCATTGCACCAAACCCTAAGTACCTCCTATTGTAAATGCTGGAATACACAAGTGTGCGCGCAGCCACACTCAATCTCAACTTTTGCCTACAATACGTTTTTGCTCTATCTCTTTCTTTCCTCATTGTTTTCCCTTTCCTCCTTTTTGCCATGTCTTTGATAAATTAGGGGGATGACATCTAGAGTACTGCTGCACCTTGGTCCATTTGTCCCACGTAACGACTGAGGCGAGTGTTGTCTGCGCAATCGATAGCCGTTACCAATACTTACGATATACATAGCTATACTTCACAGCCGTCCCATTCCCGCACATCATTGCTTGTAGCCTTATAGTAGATAGTGTCCTGGTTGCTAGATGTCGACATTATATCATCCCACTATCCCCTTAACGTCGAGCTTGTCGCACTGTCAGTTGGTAGATTCTGTGTCATGGGGCACCCTTCTCTCAACCCGAGCCTGCTAATTCTGAAAACGAGACCGCATTCACCACAAACTCGGTCCAAATCATGAGTAATCTTGTCATATCTCAACAAAGACCGACTGTACATAGGTGAATAGATAATTTCTAAAGTCTGCTATGTTTGCCTCTGTTAAACATGTAGCACAAAATCCACGAAACGTTGCTTCCACAGTGGCTAGTACCCATATGCCACAGTCGTAGTCATTGCTCTGTAATGATGTCAACTGCGTAATCGAGTGTTATTGAGGCAGGTGGCATGACAAAGCTTACTTACGTTAATGGGGTATGCTATCCAAGGTCGAAGGTCAAGGGGAACGTTACGCAAAGTATGGCTTGCAATGGTGAGCAAGCGAGACATGAGGCTCACGATTTCCTTCTCCGAAATCAGTAAGGGCACCAAAAAACTCTGAGGACTTGTACACACATTAACGTTGCTTTCCCATGGCTTCTCTTCTGCGAGGCTATCAAAGAGCCGAAGTTCACGGCGAGTAAAGTCGGCGATGCACAAAACCCAATGTCCTGGCCGATAAACAGGGAAAATCCAAGTGGTCTTGGTCCAGAATTCTGTATGCCTTGTCGCCTTGAACAGCTCACCATCGTTTTTGTAGCGAGCATACGGAAGATCATAGGTCGAGAAAATTGCAGTGTCATATGCTCGGGAGGGATTGGTCAGTGACATGAGAAGCGGAATACACCCATTGATACAGATGTCGTTGACGCGGGAGGTTGTAGATGCTAGCATAGCAAGGTCTTTGGATTCGAATACATAGTGGCAGATTCCATGCATCTCGTTAAGAGCTCTACGCGCCTCTTCACCATCTACAGTTTGATGGCGACTCCGTGAAACAGGCGTCAAGTCAACTGTGAAGTGCTTTCAATCACGTCAGTACCTATTCAACAATGCAAGGACAAAGATACCGGTGGCACATTCCATACAATAGTTGCACTCATTGTGCGTCCAATGTCCGACTTGCCCTCGTTGGGAGCGCTGTCCACTAACATTTCCTCTACCAGATAGTCGAGGGCGAGAAGGTCTTCTGAGTCAAGGGTCGCTTCCATTGTGAGTTCAGGGTCCACTCCTTGTTCATCGGTCGAAGCCTCTGGCGCCTCAACAACTGTTGGAGTGATCCGATGAAAAGAAGTTTCGGGGGTTCCTGAACTCAATCTGTCAGCTAACGTGACGGCTTCTTGTATACGAGAATCAAAACGGGATTTTTGGACCAGCGGGCTTGACCAACGGAGGGGTAGCGTCAACAGCTGCTCACGACGATATTGGAGAGGGAGACAAAATATTCCGTCTAGAAAGTGATTAGCAGCAGCTACGGAGATCGGTGAAAACCTTACTTTGGGGATTGCGGAGTGCAAGCTCAACTGCCGCAAGTTCGTCACCATACCACCGACAGAGGTTGTCTGCCTCCATTACTAACCGCCGATGTTCCTCTGAACAACGATCACGTTTAAGCATCGCCCGAATGCCATCACGCACAGCCTTCTCATCCAGCCACCGCGGAATTGGACCCACAGATGGGGTAATCCAGACGTCTTCCATTAGTGCGTTGTGGCTTCGAAGTTCACTGAGTTTGGTTGGAAGACGCTTCGGAAGGGGAATCGACCACACGGGCTTATGAAGATCTTCGAGCTTGGTGCAATAGGCGTTGTACTTCCGAATAGCAGCCATGAGGGCAGGCTGGCGCTTTGAAATGGCCTTGCGTGTCCGTTGGTGGAGTTTTGTTCCTGGAGAGCATTATCATACGTTGTCCAGATATATGAGAACAGTTACCGAGCGCCTTCTGAGCACCACCAACCGCCTGATCTAACTTATCCCACTCAAAAAAACTACCGATTGCTCGCTTGCGTATGTTGATCTTAAGGTCACGGGCTAAGAGTAGAGTTCGGACGAAGTCGAGGTCGATGTCTTTGAGCTCAGGAAACTTCTCACTGACGTTGAGGGAGGCATAAAGTGCCTCAACCTTGTTCATCAGACGGTCGTGAGTGCGCTCTAAGCTCGCAAGAGCCTCCATGGTGCTCCCTGAGAGGCTCTGCTTCTCGATAGTACTTTTTGCAGACTGGATTGCCCGATCAGTCATGTCAATGTCGGCCTGGAGACCTAAGATGGTGTCAAGCTCCTTCTTCAGACGAACAGGCGCATCTGATCCCATCGGTTGCAAGTCATTTAGCCACAATGTAATTAGCGGAAAAACGGCTTACGAGCACGAATAGATAACTGAGAGTCCTTTTGAGAAGCCCACTGACATCGGAGTTCTTCAAGGGGAACACCGCACTCTTCAAGGATATTTCCGGACACCTTTCCTTGTTCCTGGACTCCATGATGAAGGCGGCGCTTCAGCCAATCACCAAGGTCTGTGCGCATCTCAGCGCCAATCGCTACAGCTTGGCGATCAATGAGCCATATACGACGTTGCCGCTGGAAGCTAGGTAAGCCAGGTGTGCATGCTTCAGAATTGCAAGTCTCACCGAAGAAGAACGCTCAATTCCAATCAGCTTTGTCATACGAGACCACAGACGTTCGGTACCTTCACCATCCGACAGGCCAAGACCCACTGATAAGCGGGGGTTGTAGACGAGCTGACACGCCCATTCATGACCATAGGCATGCATGGCTGTTGTGGCAAAGCGTAACCGAGTAGTGACGTCTGGGGGAAGAATAGCATACTGGCATGCCTGATTGTTATTAGATCCAGGGCAGGTGGAAAGCGACATACTAATGACAATGTCCGATCTAATGTACACCCGACATCATAGAGCATCGTTACCGTGGCGGTCGGTGGTAAAAGCGAGAACAGATGGGCAATTAATGCCAACGAGTATTTCTGCTGTTCACCCGGTGAATCAATGTTAGCAAAAAACAGCGGAATATCATGGCGACAAATGAGTGCCATCAAACCAGTGTCGTCAAAGCTTTCCATACAGGTCTTCTGTTTCTTCCCATCTGCGGCCTCATAGGTGGACTCGCAAGAATCCAATGCCTCATTAGGAACGGCAAGTTTGCAGGTCTTCGCTGGCCTCTTCCGTTGCACGTCAATGTGTGCACCAATCCCGTCCACTTGATCTTTTGGGAGGAAATAGGTGGGATGATAGAAAGACGGACAATCACCGGCAGAACGACGATGTCGGTGATGAAAATTCCCGTCTGTTGCAACATGAAAATCACCACCACTAGAAAGCAGCCTGCCAAAGGTAACCCCACCAAAACATGCGGGGCACCGCTGGACCAAGATTGGATCGCAGTGTCCAGGTGTTAAGGGTCCGTCGCCTAGAGAAAGCGGCATAGATGGAGCAACCGCGACCGCAAGTGACTGACTGCCAGATTTGAGAGGCGACAATAGCTGATCGGGTGCAGAGTTCTTAGTGACCATAGCGAGAGGGGCTGACTGACTTTGTTTCGAGATTGTTGAGCTCCGAATGGCATCACGACAGCTTTGGACAGCAGATTCTATGCTTCGCTCAACCTCTACCTGCAGTATGTCGTACCATTGTACCGCGAACCCAAGGCTGCGTCGAAAAGGTTCTTGTATTGCTTCATTCTACAAGGTTGTCAGACGACAAGGACATAGACCAAACATAGCCACACACATTCGTATTGACCATCCGAAATCCCCGCCGAACATAGTAAGTATGCAATGCAGAAGCGAGTGCGTTAACTGCATCACATGATCGCTCAAACAGAGCACGATAGAATGCTAGAAGTTCTACAGAGACCGCCATGCGAGGTTGGGAAGGTGCCGTGGGAAAAAGGCCGTGATAAACGAGGACTTGAGCTGTTGTTGAACATTCACAGCCGACGACTTCCACAGAGACAAAGTCTGTAGATTATGAGTATTAGCCTGACTAGAAAGTATTGTGACTGACAGCCAAATAAGAGGCATAGAATGTTTCCAGATTTTGAGAGACAGCTACTACGCTTGCAAAGAGATAGGGACCCAGAGACTGGCAAAAGCGGCTTGCCCAGTGTTCGAGATACGTAACTGAGATATGGTGCAATCATCGTCGGAATAAGTGCCTTCCAGCCAGCACAGAACCGCTGAGCTGGCTCGTCAGGAAGGGCACGACGCTTTATATTGACAACCGGTTGTCTATCATTGGCCTGGGAGCCCTGCTCATCGCAATCTATCTCAGCATCGCTAGATATAAAGCCCTGGTCCATTTGGCCGATGAACTCATCTTCGAAGGGGTCAATGTTGTCATCCACCTGGTCGGGGGCACCGGCCGAGGGCGAGGTTTTCTTTTCAAGTTGCTCGAGTCTGGAAAGGAGATGTCGACGTTTGGCAGCATGACCGGCAATACGGACAAGGACTTGAGTTTTTGTCGTGTCTCGAGGACGCCTTGGGCTTTGAAAATGGCGTCCAAGTCCTTTTGTGACATCTTGGGCAGCTCGGGAATTTAGTCTAGGAGGCATGGCAATGAGCGAACAAAAACAAACGAGAATAAAACAAAACAAAACAGAGTGAAGAAGGAATGAGGGTCACGAACCTAGGCGATGACCTCGGAAGGCGCAAAAGGGCAGGGCCGGGGATCTTCTGACAACGTCAGATGGAGGCACTTGCGAGGCGCAAACGAGGTCGGGGAGAGGTCGAGAAAATAGCAAGTGCGTGGCCCGCACGAGGTTCAGACGATGACCTGGGGAAGCACGGGTGAGGTGGTGTGAGTATCATCGGGGACCATCTGACAACACCGATTGTGGCGCTTGCGAGGCACGAGCAAGGTCGGGAGAGACCAAGAAAAATCGCGGGAGGTTCAGGCGATGATCCAGGGAAGCGCGGTTGAGGCAGCTCAAGCATCATCGGGCACCATCTGAGAACATCAGATGTGGCGCTCACGAGGCACGAGCGAGGTTGTATGAAGATCCAAAAGAGTCGCGGGCGACGGGGAGTAAATTTGAGGCCAAGACGAGGCGCCAACGAGGCGCCAACGAGGTGCAGTTGCTGTTCAGGGTATGGGACCTCGCACGAGGCGGCATCAAAGAGATGGGTTGCTACCTACAACGGAAACCGGTCTCTTTGACCACTATTGCCTCCGAAAAGTGATGCCTGAGGTGGATGGACGCGAGTCGCGACTTACCACATATGGTAACCGCTCAGTGCAGCCACGCGGACTCATCGTGACCGACACGGACTCACCAAGGTCGACCCGGACTCACTAAAGACACATCCAGGACGCATAGAAGGCACAAATATTGTATATTCAAGGCTATATACTCTGCACATGCAAATGATGCTGCAACCCGAGCTGAGGAGGTGAGATGCCGCACTCAGGCAAGTCCAACCGCACCCGAGACACGATTACCCGATTAGGAAGGCGCGCGCGCAGACATGCTGCAACCGCACGGATTCGACCGGACTACCTCACGGACTCGAAAGATACCCGGATTCTTGATACCGGACACCCTTATTTCTGGTGAAACCTAATGGAGGTATTTTTCCTTTTGATTATTTA
>JBBPMX010000366.1:0-14794 GCA_038090515.1 Pulveroboletus cf. viridisquamosus | reverse complement strand
CTTCCAGAGCTTCTTGGACTTCTGCGTGGGACTTGCCGGCAGAGTGTGCGAATGTACCAGCCAGGGATGAGGATGACCCTTCAAATCCGAGGCGAGGGAAATAGTTCCGCGTGATCTCGAACGGAATTGATCCGTGAGAGGAAGATAAGGAGGAATTATGATGAAATTGGGCGATTTTGATCCAGTCGGCCCAATCCTCCTGTTTCTTTGCAACGTAGGTGCAGAGATATTGTATCATTTCCCGATTGACATGTTCGGTTTGTCCATCCGTTTGAGGATGATACGCGGTGGAGATCTTCTGGGAGATTCCGAGGAGATTGCACAACTCGGTTGTGAATTCCGAGACGAATTGCGGACCCCGGTCCGATACGATGGTGGAAGGGAGGCCATGAATACACCATATGGCGTCCCTGAATATTTTGGCGAGATCCATCGAGGATGTTGCCTTTTTACATGGTTCATAAATAACTACTTTGCTAAACCAATCTACGATAACGCAAATGGCATCAAAGCCACGACTTTCCGGAAGTCTGGTAACGAAATCTACTGATAAATCTTCCCAGGGTCGCTTGGACACAGGGAGGGGCTGAATAGACTGCTTTGGTGCCGTTTGCGATCCCTTCGTGAGGGCGCACGTATAGCAGTGATTAACGTAATTGGTGACGTCTTTATGCATTCCCGGCCAGGAGAACGCGCGTTGGATTCTATCGTACGTGCGGTACATGCCCGCATGACCTGATACCGGATCATCATGGGATAATTTAAGGAGATCTAAGCGGAGCGACTCAGGCACGAAGATGCGATCAGAGTCTTCATTAATGAAAAGGGAGGAGACGGTATCGTATGTAAAGTGATTTATTTTTTCGTTTTGTATTTTTTCTGATTCTTTTCGTAAATTAATATGAAATGGTGATTCTAAGGTGACTCCGGATATAAATAACTTTTCTGGTAACATAATCACGTCTTTATTGAGGTCCGTGACGGCATCGCCGTGGTCCGGACGGCGGGATAAGGTGTCGGCCCTGTTGGTTGACCCGGGCCGGTATACGAACGTAAGATTGAATTCTTGAAGAAGTGCGTGCCAGCGTGCTTGTCGGCCAGATAAGGTTTGCGGCTTCTTCCAGTATTCAAGGTTTCGGTGGTCTGTCCAGACTTCGAAGCCTTCTTGTCCGATGAGGTAGTGGTGCCATTCTTCCAGGGCGCGGATAACTGCGAGCAGTTCTTTGTCGTAAATAGGATAGTTCTGCTCAGCGGAGTTGAAGCTATGCGAGAGGAAGGCACAGGGTCGCCATTCTGAATCTTCGCATTCCTGCCAGAGGATGGCTCCCGTTGCGATATCCGAGGCGTCGGTTTCTAACCGCATGCCGCGTGTCGAGTCTGGATACGCGAGGAGGGGTGCTTCCGTAAATTTCTTTTTGAGGGCTTCGAATGCCTGTTTTTCTTCTTGACCCCACCGGAAGGGGGTGTCTTTCTTGGTAAGGTCATTCAATGGCCTAGCAATGTCAGCGAATCCCGCGATGAACTTTCTATAATAGTTACAGAGGCCGAGGAAAGCTTGTACTTGCTTCAAGCGAGTTGGTTCGGGCCAGTTGGCGATGGCTTGGGTTTTCTTGCTTTGCATCTTGACACCGTGTTTCGAGACGTTCATGCCGAGGAATTCTACCTTGTTGGCGCTGAAGGAGCATTTTTCCAGTTTAATAAATAGATCATTTTCACGGAGTCGCTGGAGGACTTCTTTGACAAGGGCTTCGTGTTGTTCTTTTGTCTTGCCCTTCGTGAAGATCATCATGTCGTCCATATAAATAATTAGGAAGGCGTATTGGTCGGCGAATATGTCGTTCATCATGTTCTGGAACGTGGGCGGGGAGTTAGTAAGCCCAAAATACATCACCGTTGGCTCGTAAGCCCCAATAGGTGTTACAAACGCCGCTTTCCATTCGTCGCCCTCCTTGATGCGAACGTTGTTGTAGCCCCAGCACAAATCCATTGCGGTGAACATATCAGCGCCCTTAAGCCGATCCACCAGCTGTGAGATAAGGGGCAGAGGGTAAGTGTTCTTGACGGTGCCCTCGTTTACATATCGGTAGTCCATAACAAGCCGTTTCTTTCCGTCCTTCTTTGGAATGAAGAATACCGGCGAAGTTTGAGGAGACTTCGATGGGCGGAGATATCCTTTTTTAACCTCTTTTTCAATAAACCCGCGGACTTCGTCTAGTTCAGTGTCCGAAAGGGGAATTACTCGACCTTTTCGTGGTATGAAGTCCGGCTTAAGGTCTATGGCGTGATCCCACGGCTTGCGTAGGGGTAAGCGGTTAGATTCCTGTTCGGAGAATATGTCAAGGAAGTTGTGGTAGACCTCAGGAACCTTTTCCTTGAGCCCTGGCTCAATGCTTCTAATAAGTGCCCGTGCATATGCGTTGCATTCGTCGGTGCACCGGGTGAATTCTAGTTTCTTTTTGACCCAGTCGATTTCGGGATTGTGGCGTGAGAGCCAGTCGTAGCCTATAATCATTGGGTGAGTCCCCAGCCCGATCACGAACGCATGTATTTTCTCGTGGTGGCCGTTGATTGAGGCCATGAGTTCGGCTTTGTGCGAGATTTTCCCAAGAGATCCGACTTGGCCGTCTGCGTTGTACACTTTGATTTCCTCATCGAGAGGAATCAGATTGATCTTGTGCTTGGCGCACCATTTTTGGTCAACAAAAGTATTGACTGCTCCGGAGTCGAGGAGTGCGGGTATCGTAACTTGTTTTTCTTCTTTTTCTGACTGGTAGCGTACATCAATAGAGACGGAAAACTCTTCGGGATTTTTTAATGTGTTTTCTGTAGGGATTTTGTTAATAAATACCGATGGGAAAACTGTTTTCTTAAATAGGGAATTAAGCACACTATTTTTTAAGTCCGGTGCCGAGCTCTTTCGAGACCCCCTGGTGGACGGTGGAGAATTCTTTAAATTAATCAGAACCTGACTAATCGTACGGATGGGAAAATCCTCGTCGGTGCACTCAGAAAGCTCGGCTACAGGCTCAGTGCCAGCTACAGGGCTAATCAGTTCACCCTTGAGCACGGTCAATGAGTCGTCTATGCCTACCGCTTTCCTACTGGCGCGCCCGAGGATGTCCGTAGGACTTACAGGGGTAGTACTATAATCGGCCAAGTCCATCGGCTCGAAACCAGATCTAGCTAAAGTGTCACTATCGTCCCTAATCGAGGGGTCCAAATGTGCGGTAACTAATTTTTTTATGTTTAATAGATTTTCTAATTTTTTGTTTTGTTTTTTGGCTTTTAATCTTGCAGTGAATAAACTATCGCCAACCGGTACCCTACTCCCGGTCAGCGGCTTCCTTTTAAAGCCTCGGACACTTTTGCCTTGGCTTCAGATTTGAAGACGTCGGCCCAGTATGCACGGGCCTCGTCTGACATATATTCTTGTCGGCTTGTCGTAGCCGACCGGACGGCCGTTTGCGCTTGTGGCGCAGGAGGTTGATTGGCTGGTGGACCGTTGGGGGGATTGTATCTTCGAGGCCCCCATTGCCTCGGTGATTGGAATCCGCACTCCACAGTGGCGGACTCAAAGGATCGGCCGACCTTTCGATAGGCTTTGATCAACTTGTAAATGTCCTCTTCTACGGACATGTGTAGGTGGACCTGCATGTAGATGCGGGCGTCCACAGCCCACTTTAGAATTTCGGTCCCATGACCGTTCTCGATCTGGGACTCCTTAAACAAAACCTCGAACCTTTGCAGGAACGAGTCGATTGTAGCCCCGTTTTGTTTGAGGGCCGTGAGAGCCTTGAAAGACTCGTGTGCAAGGACGTCTATCTGGAAGTGGTCCTTGATTGTTTTGATGAGCTCGGGCCATTGGGGCCAGGCGTCGTCGCCTTTGGTGTATCCAAGGGACTTGCTGTCCCGTCCGAGGACCTCCCGTTCTTCCTGCTCGACGTACTCCTCGAGCTGGAGCCTTGCGAAGGCGGCTGCGTTGCCTTCTAGTCGCGACAGGACTGCCACAACGCGAAGTTTTCGGGAATCCCATTTCTGGAGGGAAACCCAGACCTTGATTCCGGTCATCCAGTTCCGGAATGTCTTGCGGTCGCCGTCCCATTTTCCAGGGTCAGCAACCTTCTTGGCAATCGCAGCGGGGGAGTCGGTTTTTTCCCGAAGGAGTGCTTGGAGGAGAGCTTTTAGCTCATCATTCGAGATGGAGGATGACAACATTTGTTGTTGGGGGCGACGAGGTTGGGAGCAAGGTGGCGGTGTCGGGTCAGGTGCGGGAGGAGCGGTTGGTTCTCCTAATTCGGGGAGGGCGGAGTAGAGCCCTTCAAAACTTGGTGATCCGGGGGCAGACAGGTTGACAGTGCTTACTGCTCCGTATCTTTCAACGAAGCTCTGGGCACGCTTGTGGGGGTGAGGGTCGGAGTAACGTGCGGGGGAGGGGTTCGCGGCGGTTGCTCTTCTTCAACAGTTTGCTTTGACGGGTGAAGAGCCCGTAAGGGTAGACGCCTGATAACAAGCGGTGTCGTACGCGTATCATGCACTGACGGCGGACATCACAGGTATTCCGCGAACCTGGTACCTCTAAACCACAAGAGGTACGCCCTAGTGCACTATGGGCAAGCAGCAACGTTATCCGTATTTAATACGCTGGACGAGCGTGTATGCAACCTGTTATAGGTGGTATGCCCTGGTCCGTCATGTGGAACCACTACGCAATGTCCCTTATGCCTGGGCCCAGTAACCACAACACGTGGATTTGCTTTCTTTCTTGATTCTTCTGAGGCGGATAAAGACTCACGCGCTCTCGGTAACTTCTATAAAGTCTGAGCCCTGAACGTTGGGCTGGTCACGTACTTGGGTTACGGTATGAAGCTTTGGCCAAGTGTTATGCGGACGCAAGAACACCGAAGCCGAGCAACTAAAGGCTTGCCGTAAAGCCTCGCGAGAAGAGATGAGAGCGAAGGAGTACACTTATTGTCCAAGGTTTTAACCCAAGGAACAAGTGGCCAAAGCTGGGGATACCAGCTGAGGGCGCACTCTTTATATATTGCAAGGGAATGCGCACAGACCAAGCTATGCTACAGATAAGGTGTGAATGTATACTATATATGGTAGGTGATATCCCACGGGTGTGGGAGAGTTCTGTGAGATGGAAGCGTAGCGACGGTAATTAAAAGAATGAGGTGACCACGTGTTATGACGTCATATGATGTCATGGTCTAGGCCATGTCATGTGATCTGGTCACGTGACTGGTGAATGAATAAGAGAAAGTGAAAAATAATTAGGTTAGCATATACGATATAACAGATAGTAAGGAAGACATCCTTGAAGCCTGACCGCACTGGCCGTGCATCTCTTCGATTCGTCCAATCCAAAACATGTCTTCGTAAGTTATTCATGGAGTATCTTAATGACGAGTCTCCGGAAGGTCATAGCTACTGACTACACTATCGTAACGACACGCTAATAGCTTACTATAGCATTATCTTATTCGGCTCGATGTTGTTGTGATCGTCACGACGATGACTTCAACCTTCAGTCCTTCTTTCATGGTGAGGTATACGCAAGCAACGCTGAGTTTTCTGCACCTGCAACGACAAAGCACAAATGAAATCAACTCCGTCCCACAACAGAATGACAGCAACTACTGGATACCCTCGTTGCATGGCGCAAACAGGCCTATGCAGAGGACCCTTACCAAGGTGTCTGGCCAATCACGCAGTTGCTCAACAAGGATGGTCTCGAACTCCTGAGCAAGACACATCCGGCCGAAATTGGTTCACCATCTGATCTTGTCGCCCTACTTGAAGAATCTGATGAATGGGGAGCTGAATATGGCATGAAGGTATTCGCGATCATCACGCAATTCAACCAGGCGACGCTTCCAACCCGACAGTCGAAGTCATCCGAGATGTGTGTTGTGAAGAGAGCCAGGGCTAGCATGGTCGCAAGTAGGTCAATCATGTACACATTCGCTCCTGTACAAACACCCGAGTCTTTTGTTTCTACTGTGTAAATGTCATACTGTGTTCATGTGCATCCAGTGCGATATTGGAGAGATCGAATGATGCTGCTGGGATCTCATCCTCCTCATTCTGAATCCCTTTACCTGCCATCATTTCTCGAACCTTTCGATTGAATGTTGCGAGAGTTGAAGACCTTAGTTTCTGCTCACCAGCCGCCAGTGTGTCCACCACAGGCCTGACAACATCACCTCCAGGCCTATTCAAGTCGAATACGTTAAGCCTCAGCTCTCCAACCTTGTAAGCAACCCTGTTGATAGTGGCAGACACGTCAGGTGTGGTGTGGCTGATCCCGTGATACGCAATCCCAAGAGCACGACCGACTTGCTTGCGAACACTCTGCAGAAGATCAACCGTAGCAAATATGTCGCCCAAATGATCCCAGGAGGCATAGACCCCCTTTGCAGTGAAGAAGAGCTATGGACGTGAGACAGGGAACAAAGGAAGTTTTTGAGATAAACCTACCTTCAGAAATCTGATGAGATGCTCTATGTTCAAGTTGATAGGCATGCAGTGACCTTCAATACTGGTCAAATTGACCAACATGTTGTCGCGCATGATGTCCCTGTATATGTCGTGTCATTAATGTTAGTCAGAATGAATAGTACTTATGCAAACTCGGGTGTCCACACTTTTTTGAGGCCATAGAGGAAATGAAGAATCTCGGAACAATAGTTGTTGGAGCCAGCACCACGGAAGATCAAAGCAAGGTTCCCGAGAATATCCTCAATCCGCCCGAAGTCTCCTGCTGACGTCGCATGTATAAGCTCCAGGACATACAGTAGGTCCCGAGTCAGAAGGCGAGTATTGTAGTGCGCATTGTCGGCATTGGAGTCATCCGTTGTTTTTCTCACAGCCTGTTTAAATGGTTCGCATAGCGCTGTGGTGTGATTAAGAATAATCCGATCAGCGACTTGGAGCAGTTCATCCGGTGTGGGATCTGATGAAGCAAATGCAGCGAGGGAAGTCTGCCCACATTCGACTTTCCATGCATTGAGGATAATGCCTCGTAGGATTTGAAGAAGCGTAGCTAATAATGTATGGTAATCGGGATGATCACACCCCAGCCGGGTGCGGTCAAGAAGAGCAAAGAAATATGAAAGACTTCTGACCTGATGGATTGAACCCCGATGGACATGTAGGAGCGCCCATATCAGATTCATGCAGAGATGGAATAGACCGAAACCAAGTTGCAGGGTTTGAAGTCGAGTGAATGAATTGACATCCTTCGTTCGAAGAGCCTTCACTCCACGTATCCGAGCATTTGTAGCCTGATCGTTGAAGCTTGGGATCGCCCGATTGGCCAGCTCTGCATGGGTCATCTTCAGTTGGTTGATATAGACATCATTGATGACTGCGATGTTGCCGGAAACCGAGCTTTCATCAATAGTTGAGGTCCGTAATGGGTATTGTTTAGTCCAGTAACCCAGGGGCATCTTATGGCGCTCGGGGTGAAGCAGGATGGCTGGTCGTTCATAATCCTGGAATGGTTTGCAACAATCGAGTAGTACATCCACGACGTGGATCCGAAGCTGACTATGATATGCTCTCGCCTGATCTCGACTCGGGAGAATGTCGGAGCTGAACCTAAGATCGGATGCTTGCTGTGCTCGTGAAAGTATAGGCGACAGACGCATATGAGCGGGATCGCCATTTCGAACTTCATATAGGATCGCAAATGTTCCGGACTGTACTTTCACGGGTGCGGATGCTCGTTGTTCAACAAAAATCGAGGTGCTGATATTAATGTTGTCGTAGCACATGGCATGAGGATTACGGGCGACACGAGTTGCTTGCTCGAGTGTTTGCGCGGCAAGGTTACTTATCATTTTCGTGAGCGAAGAGAAGGACATGCATAGGCCACACTTATGCAGAGCTTCGATTGTCTGACGGGAGGCCCCATTCGTCCAAAGAAACAGGGTAAATGGTGCAGCAAAGTAGACACTGAGCTGCGAACATTCTTTTGCGAGCTGGCTGATGATAACATTACATGCCTTTGAAAAATTAGTTGAGCTCGGATACATAAGACGGGGCTTTCATACAGTACTAGATGACTTTATTTTATTTCTTTGCTTAGCACGGTCCGTCTGTGCGGCAGTCTGGAGTATGTGGCCAGTAATCGGGGCCCTCTCGTTAACCACGGATTCGATAAATGTGTTGACATCCCATGAACGCAGGCTTTCTGGAGTGATCAAGCCGAGAGTTCCTCCAAGGGACTTCTTGACGCTATCCATCTCATTGGAAATCTTCATACAAAGGAGATCGATTGCGTGAGGTTCCATCCAGTGCAAAGAATGAGGATGGCCATGATCGCTCTCAAAGATAAGATCGAGCAATCTGGTCAGCTTCCCAGAAGGATTAGAAAGAAAGAGCTTTCGGTAAACGTTGAAATCTGGCTTCGATGGGTCGAGAACGTCAAGAATGCAGTTGAGAAGCGATATGCAGCTGAGGCGAAGAATCTGTAACACTGTTCGGATACGTTCATTATGGGCCCTAGATCGCATATCCGGCGCATCAAACTCGAACTCGTCCTCGTAAGCCACTGGCATAGTCAGAGGGTTTGATCAGATGCTAGGGGGACAGAGGAACTTGATTGAAGGCGATCAGCGTGTCGAGTCCGAGCCCGATCATAGACTTATCATTCCACTTATGGTACGTTAACCTTATCCTCATACACGTGACTACAGAAAGGTCCTAAACAGTACATGTCAGTCAGGTGACAGTGGGAATCTGCTCGCCCTGCCAAATTCAAACCCAGATTTACCAGACCGTCTATCGACAGTTTGCCTTGTGCAGTTACCTCTTTTAGATGGGCTGGTCACCAGACTAGTCTCACCGACCCATTTTGGGAATTGATCGATTGATCTGTAAGACGCATCGGAGTTCAAAAGGTGTACTGCCAGACGCTAGGGGAAGTCATCATCACCACATGAGTGGGTATCAATATGGTAGAAGGCGATGGCGATAGTGAATGATGTGTCACGAGGCGATGGGACACCAAGCGGGACACCTGCCAGGCATGCACCCCTCATTAACATTGGGTGGGAAAATGCCTCTTGATCTCATACCACCACCATCTACCCGTGGGAAGTCCCCACCTCCCACCGGTTCCCCCCCTGCCCACCACTGCGACCCTGCTGCTCCTTGCACCATTCACCTCTCTGACATCGGGAAACACTTCCATGCCTTCCCTGCTGGCTCCTTTCAGGCCAGATTCGCCCTCCCAGCTGTTCCCGCCTTTGTTGCTCGCCATTTTGCTGCCCACCCTTACTCCTGGTCCTGGACTGTTCGGACTGGTCCCCGCAAGGGGACCGTCTCTCAGATCCCTACCGTCCCCATTGCGTGCCCTGCGGATTCCCCTTGAGCCACTAGGTGGCTTGTGGACATCTTCCACTCTTTCAAAGGCCACCTTTGCCCCTCTGCCCTTAACCCTGACACGGGCAGAGTTCTCCCCTCTATAGTGCAGTTACATCAGAACAACATGTTGCTGCACCTCCGGACTGCTACCCGGTCCTCGTCCGCTCCACCTGCACCCCCCTCTAAGGCAGCGCCCAAGGCACCTGTCCCCCTCCACCCTCCTCATCGGCTCCCGCCGCAGGCTGTCGCTCCCACGGGTGTCGCGGACCTCGTGGCACAGTTACAATCACGGATCCAGAATCTCACGGAGTGTGTGGCCGACCTAGAGGCATGGCATTACATCCGTGCACCTGGGCACTCCCCTGTGCCCACAGACCCTTCCCCCTCCCTGTCTCCATCTCCCTCCCCCCCCTGGGCTCTCCTCACGCTGCTTCCACTATCATCCCACCTCATTCAGCCCGCTCCCCCTCTCCTGCCCTCTCCCTCTCTTTGACCCTGAGTCGCACTGCCCCCTTCTCTTGCCTGGCTTCAGTAGATACTGGACGACCCCCGTTGTCCCCCCTTCCTCCACTTCATCGACTCTGGAATGTCTCCCACCCGCATCCAAGCCGTCCCTGATGATGTCCCCCAGGTGGTCATGGTGACCACCACCGGCCGACCGCCCATCTACATGGGCCTTGACAGCAACGGAGACCTTATCCTTGCCTTCTCCTGTCCCGGCGAACTGGTCACCATGGCCTTCTCGGTCATCTAACCCACCTATATCTTCAGGTCCCCCCTGTTTCCCTCACACTGTCTAGGGCCTAGCGCTCCCCGCTCTCTCCCCCTCCCTACCTTTTCTCCTGCTCTCTTGTTCCAACACCAGTAGGCACAGTAGGATAGTTTGGTTGCCCTTACAGTAGGTACCTTGATTGGCTTCTTTGCCCTTTGGGCCCCTTTCATAACCCCCTACCTTCCTGCTCACCGAGGCTCCCCAGGGTCCTGGTGTATGTTACCCATAGTCACGTCAGCCTGCCTTTTGGCACCCACCAGTCTTCCCCGTAATGTAACGTCTTACATAGGGCTTTGTACCCCAATTAGACGTAAATGGATTTAAAAAAAAAAAAAAAAAAAAAAAACATTGGGCGGGTGGCACCTTTTTGGAAATCATACCACCAAACCTGGGAATATGTGACTGTCCTTTTTGGGCAAGTTGCGTTTTTTTGATATAATTTTCTCGCCTTGCCCCAACTTGAAGGACTGTTGTCATCATGCAAATAAGACAGCTATGGAATGTTGGACGTTCGCGCCCAGTCTTTGATTTGAAAACGGCTTTCGAATTCTAAATTTGGAAATCGGTCAGACGGATTTGGAAAATGGCGCAAAGAATTTGAAAAACGGCGCAGGCAGGACACCGAACACTGCCCGTGCTTTGTCATCAGCCATTGTACACAATACTACAGTCCAAGAACTAGTGTACAACATGCCCCGAAAGTATATGTTACTCCAAGTCTACCAATTCTCTAAATGCCTGTAAATTAAATCCCAGCCACTTGCAGTACTTGTTCAAGCAAGTGTGTTGCACCTTAAACAGCTCAACGCCCGTTTCAATGTTCCCATCACCAAAAAGGTTGTGGCCATTGTTGACATCACTGTAAATACGTTGTCAGAGTATGGTTACATATGACATATAACTCACAGGTGCATAAGTATTTGTGGGTCTGTTAAAAGCACTGTGCTCCCTGTTTATATATCAGCATGTTATGCCTTGAGCAATGCAGACACTACTGACCCTGATAATCCGAGATGTACGCTTGCTCACTCGTCTTCAGGTATTGTATGTGTTGAGTGAAGGAGAGGAACTGCGCCACATCGTCTACCTTCTTGTCGCTGAAACGGTTGGGAGCGGCATCATCATTGTGTATGAACTTGAAAAACCCGCCATGAATGACTCCCTCAGCGAGATAAGTTGTCCTGATTGTCCCTGCTTTGGTCCCAGTGGCGACTTGCTGAGGGGCATCGGGTCGGTCGGCATAAACGAACAATAGACCTGCTTCAACAAAGCGTAGCTGGGAAATACTGAAAGGCAGAGGGTTCTCGGCACTGACAAAGCACTGGTCAATATAACTATATGCTAAGTCAAGAAGCACATTGGCCCAGTAGAGCACATTTGCTTCATGATACAGTCGCTGGGACTCATCGCCCATACTGAGCTGGAGGTATGGAGGTTGTCCAATCCCATCCGTGGGATTGATGAATGGCCGTTTTGCAGCGATAATCTGGTTTGGTACACTCCCTAGGCCAGATGGTCGAACAGGAGTGAGCGTTAACTCGACTGCCTGTGTGGTCTTGAATGCGCCGACACCTAGAATTGCGGCCTGACTTGCTTCGACCCTGATGAAACCACAGAATCATTCTGTGGTCTTGACATTAAATGCCGCTGTGATCAGATGAGTGCTCTTTCTGTTGTCGGGACCATGGCTGGACTTATCCTCTTGCAGGAGATCTTCGAGCTTGTGGATCGGGATAGGATAGAAGTCCACTTGCTCAATCCGGTGCCGTAAAACTGTACAATCATTAGTTTCATTTTAATTCTCACATATGAGGTTAGCTTACCATTCCTGACATCGAGGTTGTTATTGCCCCCAAGCTGCAGCGCATGCCTTAACTGATCACGGTTGGGCGAGTTGAACGATGCAGATGGCATGGACTTCTTTGACAGAGGCGATCGAGCGCTAGGAGACACACTGGGAGGGCTCATGTCATGTTGACATCATTGCTTAGATGCCGTCAAAGTCTGTAAATATTTATCAGTACTCTATGAGCGACAGGATCCTAGAACACTTACCATCACATCATTGGAAGCTTCGGGAATGGAAATAGCACCCACTGAAGTGGGAACGGCCTGGGTATTTGCTGGTTCTGAGTCCTGAGAGGACTCCAAGTCAGAAGACGCAGCTGATGTTGAAGGGATGGCAGTTGAAGCGAGAGTTGGTGGTCGCAAGGAGAGAGTAGAATGATGTGCATGAGGAATCTGTCGAGTAGACAGAGCAGCACGAGTAGACATGGTGGCATGAGTGGACAGAGCAGTGTGTGTATATGGGCGTGCACTAGTCACTGAGGCCTTGACTAGAAAATCCTCCACTTCTTGCCACTGCTTCTCGGGGATGACAACATAGAGGAAAAATTGTTTCCCTGTCTTGAATACTGTCAGAACCACGATTTCTTCAACGTCTAATACAATACTTCACGCCCCTATTCTAACCCCATTTCCTTAATTCACCGCTTACCTTAGCATTTCCTTCACTACTTCACTAATTCAGGTCTAGGCTACCCTCATTTGCATCACTCCATTCCATCTACGTCAAGTCTAGCCTATTGACACGACCTCTGACATCATTCCGTATTTAAGACGTCACGCTACGTCATTTCATTCTATTTATCATCTGCTTACAAACCAGCTTATTTATATTTCACACCCGATCATAGACTGATCACATTAACCTATTTATATCCATAGATCATTGATCCGTTACCAATCCTGGGTCAAGGGCTTCACTCGGATCTTAACCAGATCTCGATCATTGCTTAGGGCTTAACAGGCATTAGGGTTAGCATACCTATATAAGTAGTACATATCCTGTAATTAGCCTTCGTTCTTGGAATTCTCATCGCTATGGTTCATTCTCTGTGTGTGTGCCTATTGCCGCACCTTAGTCTGTTCCGTGGTTTCGGCCTCACTTACTTCTCACTTTGAGTTGTTTGTGTTGTTCCTGATAAATATCTTCACCTTCGAGCTCTTCTGGTTGCTTTCACGAAGGCATTCGTCATAGAAATACAGTTTCATACTGGTTTGAGCTGAAAGATTAACCCACTCCTTATCTCATATGATGAACTCAGCTTTGCGCCAGGTGAACTCCAGACAGTAAGCCTTGATGTACAGGACCAATGTGGACAGGGCGATGCCTGCCAGGTCGTGAGCTGTGCTGCGGGCATCAATATCCTTCAGCCCTTCATGGATACTCTGGAGTGTGTGATGATAAAGTGCTCGAAACAAAGAAATGTGAGCTTACCCCAAAGGTATTGAAGTGCGTACTCTTCTTGGTAGCGCTACACTCATAGATGGCTAAGATGTCCAATGAGTACATGTACATTTCCAGCAGTGGAAGTGGTTGCTGAGCCATGGATGCCCAGTGCTGGCGTTGTGCCTGGTACTGGGAGTGTTGTTGACCATATCCGAAGGCAATGGGAAGGATGCTAGCGGGGGTCGAGCGAGCAGCATTTCCTGAGGAGACCATATGCCACATGTGATCGGGATTTGGCCATGCAACAGGAATGCGAATATCAGGAGCCTGAGGGTGAGAAAGCCATGATGGCACGGGCGGAGGCGGCATAGACTCTCGGGTAATAGCAACGACTTGTGGAGGGTTGATTGATGCTACAAATATGTCAGACATGTCTATCAATCAAATGGTACAATACCTTGTGACTGTGCAGCTCCAACGGATTTTCGTACATTCTGTATATGTGTTGTTGCGAGTTCACGGCCTGCCAACATGATATGACAGTATTGTACAACAGTATTGCGCAATAGAACTTACCTGATCTAGTAGACCTTCTCACTGTCATTGCCTTCTGCTGGTAATGTGCGAGACAACCACTGCAAACCAGCTTCCCAGGCCGATCAGGTTGGCAGCTAGCGACATAATATATGAGTTCACCTTTTCGGATCCTGTGACCTTCAAGTTTGCAGCCCTCACGTCCACAGAGTCTATCCTCTGTAGCTCAGGCATCCTCGGTGAACTGGCTAACGAGCTGGGGAGCTGAGGCTTGCATTGCCTGGTGACGCGGGTGAGATGCAGGTCTGCGGCAGGTGATCACACAGGATGACTTAAATACCTTGCACAGAGTCTGTGTCTTGGGAGTAGCAGCCGTGGATTAAGGTCATCGTTGGTTGGTGAGAGTGACCAAGCCCATTTCGGTGCGCCGTCTGACAAAGTCCAGGTAGGCAAGCTACCAGAAGTGAATGCAGAAGAATGATAGAAGGGGGAGTGGTGCTCACCGTGACTATTCAGCTATATTTCCCAGAGATATCCATGGCGAACTGAGCACCAGTGCATACCTTCAAGAAGGTGGGGTCACCTACGTTGGACAATGCGTGACGTCCTGCAGGTATGTCAGTAATGATATTTGTCATTGAGTCACACGTGCCATCTCAGCTTGAGAACACACAAGCAGGGACGACAGCATGGGCAGCAGGTGTGAGATATGGGTATGGCATGAGATTCACAATCCTCCGGCACCACTGACAGACTTGCTAGGGAATGGTTACCAGCAGTTACATTTATTTGTAAGTGCTGTGACAGCTTTCTCATGTGCCGTCGCATATCTAATCACCAATCCTTGTAGAGACATGTAGTTGTCCCTGTCTCACATCTTG
>JBBPMX010000364.1:0-14834 GCA_038090515.1 Pulveroboletus cf. viridisquamosus | reverse complement strand
TTAAACAGTTTGAAAACCAACAACAGATAACAATGAGCACTACTATATATAAAGCACAAGTATGGTAACATTATAAAGCTAACTATTCCAATATTCTAGTATAATATAGAATTTTGAATATATATATGTATATGTTAAAGGTTCTAGGTTCTGAACTGGTTCTGAACCTGAACTGAACCTAGAAAACCAGTTCACCAGGTTCAGTTCAGATTCAGGTTCAGTCTAAAGGGGCTCTGAACTGAACTGACTGAACTTTGGCAACACTATTTAAAATTAAATAATAGAATCTGTAGGGGATTTGAAGTTATTATGTTGGTGCTTCTTCAGGGAGCAACAGTACCCTCTGCCAGTTCTGTCAACTTTTGCACAATGGCCTGATCCCATGGGCCTAGATTTTTGAGAGCTTCATCATAGTCAGAAGCTTTCTCTAGCTTATCAATCAGATGCTCTTCATCTACTAAATTCCCAGCACCATAATCAAGCCATTCTTTATTAGTGTCAGAGATGGGCTGATTGGCTTTTAATGTAGCTTCAAGTGTGGCCTTCTAGTCCTGTGTTGGGAAGAATCTAAGTAAAAGGGGCAGTGATTGCCCACTACACTAATTAGCAATAGTAATAAGGTAAAGTAAAACTGGTACTCACCTCAGCCACTGCCCAAGTATACGAGCTAGCACGCGAGAATGCTCAGTGGTTGTCACAGGAGTGAGAGAACGCTATATTACCTAGCACGCGAGAATGCTAGGTAAGCATGTAAGTTACAAGATAGACGATGAACAGGCAGCTCGTACCTCAGCGGTCATCACAGGAGTGAGAGAACGCTGAGGAGAAAAGGAAGAAGAGCCACGATCTAATCTAGTGCGGGCTTATGTAATGCAGCCTGAAGATGAGTGGCGAGATGCAATGACTAAGTACAGAAATAGTAAGGTAATAAGGTAATGCCAACACACCCCCTCAGTGAGACATGAGTCCAAGAGAAGCACGAAAGGACTCAAAGGCAGGACGTGGCAAAGCTTTCGTAAGAATATCCGCAACATTGCGGCAAGAAGGAACCCAGATTAGGGCAAAAGAGCCATTGTCAACGTGAAAACGAATGAAATGATACCGCAAGTCGATGTGCTTCATGCACTGGTGGAATTTGGCGGCAGAAGAGAGGGCAATCGCGCCAGTGTTGTCGAGGTGGACGGGGACCGGCGAAACAAACGGCACCCCAAGCTCGGTGAGGAGGGAGCGAAGCCACAAACCCTCTTGCACAACGTGGGCAGACGTGATGTACTCAGCCTCTGTGGAGGAGAGAGCGACTGTGGACTGCTTCTTCGAAACATGGGAGACCAGGCAACCGGCATAGTACCAGGTATACCCCGACACCGAGCGTCGCCCGACTTCATTCGCCCAACTGGCATCTGCATAGGCGATCAGAGCAGAATCGCCATGTGCAGGCTGAAAGCTAAGGTGCAGATTGAGGGAGCCTGCCAGATAGCGCAGGACACGTTTCGCAGCCGCAAGGTGACGAGGCTCAGGGCACGCGTTATGCTGAGCCAGAGCGTTCACAACATAAGAGATGTCGGGACGTGTGTTCACAGCGAGGTAAATGAGCTCGCTGACAAGCTTGAGATACGACGGGCGCAGGTCAGGGTCCGGTGAGGGGACTGGGTCAGGAGGGCCGAAAAGGTCCTTGGGATCAGCCGGGAGGCGCACAGGGGAACAAGCTGACAGGCCATACTCCTGGAGCAGAAAAGATATGTATTCCGACTGGCTAACCCAGATGATCCTGCGTGGACGATCCCGCTCAAACTGCATCCCCAAGTAGCGTGAGATAGGGCCCAGGTCCTTGAGGCCAAAACGCTCCGTGATGCGGGACTTGATGTGCTGCAAGAAAGGCCGCAAAGTGCTGGCAGCCATCCCATCATCGAAATGCCAACCAACAAAACAGCGAGTACGGATGGAGGACGACACATGACTGAGCTCATCATAATAGAAAAGGGCATGGTCAGATTGCGTGCGAGTAAAGCCGAGATCAGACATCACCGCGCAGACCTGCTCATACCACTCGAGAGCGGATTGTTTCAGTCCATAGATGGTGCGCAACATGAGCCAGACGACCTCACGCCAGTTGCCACTCTCAAAACCTTTGGGCTGACGCATGTAGATCTCCTCCTTGAGGACTTCCTAAAGGAAAGCCCTCTTAGCATCAAAAGTGTCGAGCTCTCAATCGTGCTGAGCAGCGAGAGTGACCAGTAAGCGGACAGAGGCCGGCTTAACAGCGGGGGCAAAGGTCGCCCCATAGTCCACCCCCGGGACCTGTGAGAATCCCTGAGCAACCAGTCTAGCCTTGAAGATGGGGCCCCCCTTGCCATCCTCCTTGAACTCCAGGACCCAGCGACATCCAATGGCCTTCCTCCCCAGGGGTAAGTGCATAACCCTGTATACACCCATGTCCTTCATCGTCTGGAGCTCTGTACGCATGGCCTGTAACCACTGATCATGATCTGGGCGGAGCACCACCTCGTCATAGGTGGCTGGCGGCATGCCCATGTCGTAGCCAGCAGTGGTAGAGTCTCGACGCCTGTCACTGCACAAGGCCAGATGGGCCTGTTCCTCGATGACAACGTTGGCCATGGTTACGGACACAGCCCCACTGTCTTCCACGTTCTGGAGCTCATCCACCCCCTCCAGCTCATTCCCCCCCCAGAGCCGGGGGACAGACACACCCCCTGAGCTACAGCAGTCCGACGCTCAGCCAGGGCATCGAGGCGAGCGTGGGTGGCAGTCAGGTCAGCAGCCCAAGCGGCCCCCTTCTCTGTGAGGTCACGCTTCCTACCCGAACGGCGCGTACCAGAGATTGCTGGCGCAGGGGTGGGTTCAGGCGCTGGAGCAGGAACGGTAGGAGGGGAGGGAGGGACGGGCGTAGCAGAAGGAGAGGGAGGCGCAGAGGAAGGGAAGGTAGGCAGAGAGCCTTCACTGTCATTGTCGGAGCTGTCAGCAGCGGAGGAGGGGAGATGCTCATCAAAGACAACGTCATGGGAGACGAAGAAGGCACCAGATGACCTGTCGCACACACGATACCCTTTCACACCGACCTGATAACCCATAAAGAGGGCACGGCGAGAGCGTGGACCCAGCTTGCACTGCAGCTCCAGGGGGATACGAGCCCAG
Organism: Pulveroboletus cf. viridisquamosus; assembly: GCA_038090515.1. Taxonomy (NCBI): domain Eukaryota; kingdom Fungi; phylum Basidiomycota; class Agaricomycetes; order Boletales; family Boletaceae; genus Pulveroboletus; species Pulveroboletus cf. viridisquamosus. Next base: position 11,681 of record JBBPMX010000364.1, on the reverse strand, counting down.
CAGGGAGAGCCAAACACGCAGAGGTGAGCCAGATCAGGTTTGCAACCATTAACCATTTCAAAGGGCGTCTTGCCAGCGGGCAGGGTGGAGGATTCCGTCCGGTTCCACAAATAGGCAGCAGTCAGGACAGCCTCACCCCAGAGATAGGAGGGGAGGCGAGCGCCCTCCAACATGGCAAGGGCCTGTCCCTGAAGGGTGCGAAGGGCCCACTCCGCCTTACCATTCTGCTGGTGACTGTAGGGAACAGAAAGGTGATGCACAATCCCAGCGTCCTGGAGCGCCTGTGCGAATGCAGAACTCACAAACTCCCCGCCATTGTCAGAGCGAAAGACCTTGACCCGGCGTTCAGCAAAATTTTCCCATTTTGCCCTCACCATGGACCAGGCATCAAGAGCCTGGTCTTTCGAAGAGAGGAGCTGAACGTCTATGAGATGAGAGTGGTCATCAAGGAAAACAATGAAGTAGAGCTTCCCGTGTGGAGTCCGAACCGGGAACGGGCCACAGATGTCTGAATGCACCAGGTCGAGCATGCGTTCCGCTCGTGGGATAGAAGAAGGGGGATGAGGTTGACACGAGTGCTTAGCCATGATGCACGGGTCACACCGGGTGAGAGGAAGGTCAACATCAACCGAGACCCCGGTGGCCACGAGGGGGAGACGACGAACAAGATCGCCCCCAGGGTGCCCCAGTCGGGCATGCCACGTGTCCCACGTGACGGGTAATTTCGCGGGAGCTGGGTCAGCATGGGCACACAACTCTGTGTACAAGGGAGGGGCCGACTCGAGTTCACCCGGGCATAAAAAGCGGAGCGGGAGATAGCAGAGATTGTCAAGGAGTGGCACAGTCCCGAGGACCTCCCCATGGTGAGATAAAACACATGCTGGGGACCCATCTGCCCCTTTGAACTCACAGCCCCATCCACGATTGATCATACACCCGACTGAGAGCAGATTTAGCAGGGCCCCCGGTGCATGTAGGCACTCTTTGAGCAGAAGACGAAAGGTGTCATTGCCGAGGGTGAGCTCCACAACACAGGTGCCATGCCCAGACGTTTGTAACGTTCCCTGGTTAGCCGTCTTAACTGGGGGATGATCCTCCTCTGTGAAACTGATGAAGAACCCCCGATCCCGAATGAGGTGAGACGTGGCACCAGAATCAAGGATCGTTGCAAAGGGCCCCGGGGTGGCAAGAGCAGCGAGCTCTGGGCAGGGGTCAGTCTCAGTCAGTGCCGCACAAGAAAGTTCACGTTTGACCGCAGACACAGATGGTGTAGACGAGTCTGTGGTTGCAGCGACCGCAACTGACTCAGATTTCGGCCCCGATCCCCACAAGCGAACCCATGCGGGGGCCTGAGACTCCATCCCACCTCCCGGCCAATAACAATGATCCCGGTCGTGAGTATCTGCGCGAGCCTTCTCCGCACATGAGGGATTGGTGCAGCGGACACCGCTAGGGTTATTCTTGTGGACCCGTACCCCAGTGGAGGCATTGAGCTTCCCAGGGCAAGAAGCAACATTCGCATATTCCGACCCGGGGCCTGCAAGTCGCCGCCGGCCAACAATAGCATGCGCTTTCTCAAGGAGTGATTTGGAGGCGTCACTGAAGCCAAAGACAGCAGCGCCATGGCTGCCGGTGGGTGGTGAGGTGATGGAAGGGGGGGTCCCCAATGTCCCACACGTGGGTGAGATCACAGACCCAGCAGGCAACGGGCTGTTGAGCGAGAGCTTGCTGAGGGTAAGTTCTCGGAAGATCTCCCATTCGACCCCACTCGGCAAGCCTTGCAAGAGATCGAAGATGGATTCTTCAGTGGAGTAAGAGACTCCCATCTGGAGGAAACGGCGTCGAGCATCCTCAAAGACCCCAACGTAACAGCTCGCATCATCCGCGTCTTTAAGCTTCTCACATCGTACTCGCGCACGAAGCTCATATTGGGACAGGATGTCAACGCATGCATAGTGGGAAGCGAGGGCATCCCACTGTTCACGTGCCGTCTGTGCTTCGCTGAGCAGAGATGCCACAGTGGTGGAGATTTTCCTATCGATTAAGGCTTTCGCCTGTGCGTCTTTTGCGAGCCAGTCTAAGATCTTCTCTCTCTCTGCATCCAGTATGCATGTCGGGTCAGCTGGTTGGGGCATATAAGAGGCAAAATCAGCAAGGTTTTGTGGGTCAGACCCATTGGAGCAATGAGACCAGAGCCATTCCCCTTGGAGCACGAGGGTCATCTGCTTCTTCCATTGCAGGTAATTTTCCGCACCAGTAAGTTCGCATATATGGTCATATTTACCCATGATGTATGTGTCCGTTGCCTATATGCGGGGTGAAATGTGTGATTCTCACTTCGTGAGGCTGTGACGAGGTGGAGAACTCGGTGCTAATCTCATACTTCTGAGCTCGACCAGTTAGAGCTCGGGGCTCATAACCTATACAAGCTAGCATGTGAGAATGCTCAGCGGTCGTCACAGGAGTGAGAGAATGCTATATTACCTAGCACACGAGAATGCTAGGTAAGCATGTAAGTTACAAGATAGACGATGAACAGGCAGCTCATACCTCAGCGGTCGTCACAGGAGTGAGAGAACGCTGAGGAGAAAAGGAAGAAGAGCCGCGATCTAATCTAGTGCGGGCTTATGTAATGCAGCCTGAAGACGAGTGGCGAGATGCAATGACTAAGTACAGAAATAGTAAGGTAATAAGGTAATGCCAACACCAAGGAGTAGCAGGAACAACTGAGGAAAGCCCAGGAGTGAAAAGGAATATATATATGAGGTAGGCAAAGATGCGAGCACAAAGTCCGATCAACTCCAAAGCAAAACAAGTGATTTCCATAAGGAAATAGTAAAGGGGGAGGAGAAATGGCACAAAGTTATGGAATGGGAATGAAGTGAAGATAGAGTAAAGGAATGACATAAGGAATGCATACTGACATGCCATTGGACACAAGTCTGGCCTTTCTATCCATCTCTGACTGCTTCTATAGGACATTGGTAACTCCTATGTAGGAGCTATAGAAGTTCATCCAGAACTTTGTTAAGAAACCTCGGAGTTGGACTAGAGAGCCCAGAGGAGATCAGAGTTGTTATCTCTAACATGTATCTAATCCCAAAGCTTTTTCAAGCCTTTTTTTAGAAGCAGAAAGACAGCATGGGGTTCCATGGTGAACAGTTGGGTCAAAATTACAATAGTTATATAATTCTGGCATTTTCCAATATTGTAACATATGGGTTATCACCATCCAAAAGGCAGGATATGGAATATACTCAGAATTTACTGCAAATCAACTTGGAGGACAGGAAAATGTATAGGTTATAGGGGGTATGGGTTACAAGGGAGTCAACTGTATATGTATATGAGCAGCCTATTTGTGATGCAATGAGATGGTTTGGACAAAGGCACTTGTGATAATATAATATGAGCAATTTAGAACACATCCCATTTGCCCAGTGTATTTGGTCATATTATATTTCTGCAATTTTTATGATGATGCACCATTAGGCTGTATCTAGCAAAGAAATCATGACACAAAAACTGCAGTTTTTCAGGCAGGGTTTTTGAGCAAAGTTTTCTTAGCTCAGCAACTGCTGAGATGCTGACACTGCACTCAACATGATGCCAATATGCCCCCCTGTAGGAACATGACCTCGCCCTCAAAAAAATCGCAGCCCTCAAATACTTCAAAGAGTGTTTTATCAGCATCATGGAGTGATAAGGATATTGAAATCCTGATTGATCAGGTCATTGCTCACAAAGCAGAGGCTGGAAGCAACATGTCCTTCAAGTTATCATTCTGGCAAACCGTGTCTGACTCTCCCAAACTTGCTAACCCAGTGAAGGGGGGCCCTAAGACAAAGAAGGCATGCAAAGAGAAGTGGAGCTGTGTAAGTACTTATTATTCAGAATAACTACTGTCACCACTAAACAGTTGCAGTGGCAACTCTAGCTTAAGAAAACTTTTGAAGTTGTCGACCACATGGCAAATCTGTCTGGTTTCTCCTACTCACTTGAGTTAGGGGTGAATATCAATGTTGAGAATGAGTCAGTATGGACCACATTTATCAGTGTATGTCCTTCATTCACACAAAACTATTGTTCTCACTCTAACCTGGTGTTTTATAGCAAAACCCCACTGCTGCGCTGTTCAGAAATCACGGCTGGCTGTTTTATGATAAAATGAAGCTCATCATGTCATCAAAGGGCCAAGGAACAAATAGCTTCTCTGTTGCATGACACAGGTCATCACAGGGCTTGGTGGCCAACTAAAGTAGTTCTGTGCTGCTCTTTAACAGCTCTGCCTTCAATGATGATGAATCTGGGAAGGAAAGTACGGGCACAGCAGTAGAAGATGGACTGGGTGCAGGTGCTCTTCAAGGGACAAGCTCCAATCCCCAGAATCCCCCCTTAACACCATCTGCTGCCCCTCTCATGCCATCCCATTTCCCATCTCCAATTGCTCCATCCTCATGTGCTGGCTCACTAACCAGTTCCATTAACCCATCATCCAGTATCTCCACTCATGCTGCTTCCAAGAAGCGCAAAGCTGATGATGACGACATCTCTATGGTGTCAGCAACATCTCAATCAGTGGTGGGATCAGCCCATTCATCCCAGAAGTATCATCTTGCAACTATTCCATCAGCAATTGACCAGGTTGGAGATCACCTTGGAGACCTCAACAGTACACTTTGGGAAAGCATTGCAATAGTTAGAACCACAGTATACAAGTCCTCTCGCCAAGCTTCAGTGCAGTCATTTAATCCAGTTAGCACTGAGGCTCACAAAGCCAAAGTAACAAAAAGGCTTCTTTAGCTGGATATGGCAACCCTCTGCCCTGAACAAGTTATCGTTATTATGGACTGTTTCCAGAAGAACATTGATCATGCAGACACATATATTTTACTTGCTATTGACATTTCATTTTATAGTGCTGTTCGAGTAGCTTGGCTCCACAAACAACTTGAGGAAGCAGGTGTTTAGTACGATCCAATGTACAATCTATGGTAGATATATTGTATTTCTATGTGTACTACTGAATGAACCACATTGGATACTAATCGCCCTGTGGGTTAGCCACAGGATTGTTAGAGATGACAACTCCAATCTCCTCTGGGCCCTCCTGTCTAACTCCGAAGTTCCCTAATGAAGTTCCGGACGAACTCCTATAACTCCTACATAGGAGTTACCAATGTCCCATAGGAGCAGTTGAAGATGGATAGGAAGGCCAGACTTGTGTCCAACAGCATCTCAGTATGCATTCCTTATGTCATTCCTTTACCCTATATTCACTTCATTCCCATTCCATAACTTTGTGCCATTTCTCCTCCCCCTCCACCATTTCCTTACAGAGATTGCTTGTTTCACTTCAGAGTTGATCAGACTTCATGCTCACATCTTCGCCTACCTTATATACATACTCCCTTTTGCTCCTGGGCTCTCCTCAGTTGTTCCTGCTACTCCTTAGGCAGTGGCTGAGGTGAGTACCAATTTTACTTTATGTACCTTATCACCATTGCTAATTAGTGTAGTGGGCAATCACTGCCCTTTTACTTAGGTGAATATATTCATTCCTCCTACTCCTTGGGCAATGGCTGAGTGGGAAATCACTGCCCTTTTACTTAGATTTTTTACAAGAATCTCCTCTCTTGGCCTGTTCACTTGCATAGTTAGACCATAAAGCAGATGATATATTATCATGTATCGTGCTCATCATATTACAGCCATTGGCAGTGGGAACACCCTCAGCAAGAGTCCCATATGCTTTAAGTTCCTCTGGTAGATAAACTACAACCAGGGCACCTATTTCTCCCTCCTCTAAATCTGCTATATCGAAGGTATGAATGATGTTGGGAATGCATGCCTGAACCTGCATAGTGAGCTCAGGGGGGATGGCAAGAATGTGGAAACAGCGCTTGACAACACTGATAATACATTCAACAATGTTGCACAGCTGAGCATGGCACAAATTGAAGTATTTGCAATGATTCACAGGCCTAGAAGGCTTATCAGTCAAGGAACTGATTAAATGATGGGACTCACTGAACACCAGCATGGCCCTATTCAGCAAGGTGATAGCGTTCACCATGAAACAGTACCAGTAGCTCTGGGCAGTTTAGGAATCCAGCATCAGCAAGGTAGTACTTGCCTGGAGGAACAGCAAGGTCATTAATGCAGGCATCATGATATACAGATGCATTGGCTGCTGATCCTTCCTAGCCACTAAGCACATATGTGAACTTCATGTCAAAATCACAACAAACAAGACAATTTTGCAACATGAAACCTTTTCTGTTCTGACTGATATCACATTCTTCGGCCATTACTGTACATGGAATGTGGGTACTATCAATAGCACTGATTGCATCCTTGAAATAGGGCCAGAAACGAGTGTTGGATGTGATGGGATAGGGAGTTGGATCTCCAATGTGAGAAAGCTGGACATATCACCTATAGATGTGTGGAGAGCTGAATGCCTCCAGAATTGTCTTGAAGTATCTATCAGAAGGTTATCAGTGAGTTTGTTGACATGATATGAACGTACCTTGAAATGGTATCCATTGCTTGCTGGAACCGCTCACTGACATGCCACAGAGACAATCCAGTTATACAAGTATATATAAAAATTGCTAGTTATTCTTCAAGCTTGACCTTTTTTGAGTCTTGATGTTGAACAAGTGTGACTCATTCACTACTCTTTTACTGTAGTCCGCACTTAGTTACCTTTTATGGTAGTCTTAGATAATTGTGTACCTACAGTTCACACTCAGACTACTGAGTTCAAATAAGTCTCTTGACACATAACCACCAGGTTAGACCGTCCCAATGTCCTCAAACCCTCTATGTGAGTCCTATTAGCCATCCTCTGTAGCTACTAGGGTCCTGTTCAACAGGTTATGAGCCCCAGCTCAGCAGCTGATCCTCATACAGCACCTTTACGGCTGTGTTTGAGTTGATCTGGCTAAACCTGGATGCATAGAGCTTTTGCTTGACACACAAACATGTTGTTACACACCACTTCAGCCCCGTTCTCTTTCTCAGTCACATGACTCATCACATGACCTGGGTCCAGACCATGACATCATATGACATCATGCCTCATGGCTGGCACACCCTTTTAATCTCCGTTAACCCTGGTGGGAACTCTCTCACGTCCGTGTACTTTAGCTAGCCATGTATAGTAGTTTATCCCACGGACCCTATGGTCCATGCACACCTGTCCGTAGTATATAAAGCCAAGTGTCTCAGCTGGTGTCCCCAGCTTTGACCACTTGTTATCCCGCTTCTAGACAGGTGATTGGTGTGCTTGAGCTCCCTTCCTTTTCCTCTTACCTCACCAGGCTCGGTAATAGCCTGTAAAGCCGAGGCCGGTGGTGTGTCACTCCCAGCATTCGCAACACATGTAGTAGTCTGCGCCATTTACCTAATTTGGGCTGAACTGCAGCCTGGGGAGATATCTGGCTGCATAGTTAGAACCATTTACCTGAGTTGAGCCAGACCTTGGCACACTGGTACTTACGGCTATACTATTACATTGTGTATGATAGAGTACCAGTTTGCGCTGTTAACCTGAGTCAGGCCGAACCATGGCACACTGGTTTTTCTGGCTGCATCTGATACTCATCATGTGCATTTGAACATTAGTTTGCACTGATGGGCTCACTCCCACCATGCTGCATTTAAAGTTTGAGCATGATTCTAGTGTCAATTTGCACCACTTATGCATTACGCTGGACACTATGGGGAAACTATGTCATTCTGATGCACTTCACCTACTGTAGAACTATCATGTCTTTGAATATCACCACTGCTCATGTTCCTATCTTCACTGGCACCAACTGGGCTGTTTGGTGGCCTGCTATTGCTGCCTATACACAGTCACTTGGGTGCATGTGATATATCGACTTCCCTGAGCCTGACACCCCTCCTTCTGGAGACAACTTCGATAGTGAGATCCAGAACTACTATATCAAGTGGCACGAGGCCAATTCCCACATCGCTGGCTCTATGTTGATGACTATGTTGTCAATCCTTCAGCAGAAGTACTCTTCTCAGACCATTGCTAAGGACCTTATTAAGGCTCTCAAGGCCGACTTCGCATCTGCAGGCCTTCCCCAGGTCTATGGGGACTTCAAGGCCATGATGGACACCACTATTCCTGCCAACTCACATCCTGGAAATGCTCTCCAGTGTATCCAGAATCACTATGCCAAGCTGGCGAGTGTGGAGTATGAAGTACCTGAGAAGATCCAAGCAATGATCCTTATGTCGAAACTACCTGCGAATATGGACGTGGTTGCGCAGATGCTTGCACAGAAGAAAGATACGAAAGGGAATCCGATCCCACCTACTGTCGAGGAAATTGTGGCTGCTGCCACACTCTCTTGGGAGCAGCACTCCGCTATGAGTGGCAAAGGTCGTGCATCTGGGACCCAACAGGCCCAGAAGATCAGCACTGTCAAGCACAAGGGAGAGGGTAATCCCTCCTTCAAGTCTCAGCAGCAATCTTTTCCAGCACATTCTGGGCAGCAGGAGGATGACAGTGCAGACAAGAAGGGGAAGAAATGACCTCATGGAAAGTGTGCTGGCAAGGCTGCTAAGCACAATCACCTCTCTTTTGTGGAGAATGAAATGCAGTTTGCATCAGTTGCTGTAGTGCCAGCCTACATTTTCACTTCTCCTATTGTTGATCCACACATTGCTACTCACCAGCCTGCCCAGCGATACCAAGGAACTCAAGGGCCTCCTGCCTTTGATTCAATAACCAAGGCTTTTGATCTTGCCCATCAGCTTGAGATCCAGCCCATCACTGAGACTATCCGGTCCCTTGATCTGGCACACCCTCTCCTTGAACATCTTGATATGTCTAGCTCTTCTTCACTGTTGTCCACATCCTACCAGCCAGAGGCCATTACTATGCCCGATGCCCCTGCCTCTTACTCCTCTACTTATATTGCCCCTGCTGTGAGGCTCCCAACTTGTTCTTCAAAAAAATCCCGAAAGCGCCACATCATGGCTGCTCCATCCACCTCCTGGGACACTGATGATGAGGTGGATATCTATGGTTCTAAGACTGAGGTCCAAGGTCACTATGACCAAGAGGATCTCAGGTTAGTACATTCATATTCATCGTTGCACCAGTACTCATCTGCTACTGCTGCTTTTCTCTATGCGTGAACCAAAGTAGTGGAACTGAGTAGTACTGTATATACGTCCAATATATCAGTACTGAGCCAATGTGAGCATATTTGTGCCCATGGCTCCCAATCTTCGTGCACACGGTATGGAAAGCCTGATCGTCCATTCTGGATTCTCAACTCTGGTGCATCACTGCACTTTACCCCCCATCGCTCAGATTTTTCTGAGTATGTTCCCTTAAAGGGGAAAGACCAAATACCAGTTCATACTGCTGCCAACATACTACAAGTAGTTGGCACAGGTCTTGTTCGTGTTCCCTGGCTTGACGCTGATGGCAAATGTCATACACTGGAGTTATATGATGTAGGGCATCTGCCCAACTCCAAGGTTTGCCTCATGTCATTAGGACAACTGCTATGTAAAGGCGCCAAAGTCACAGGCAACACTCAACAGATTACTGTTATGTATGGAGATGGCGACATCTTGGCACCCTTTACTCCTGGCCCACTAGGTTCTAACATGTACATTCTGGAGTCAGCAGACGTCTCTAAGGATATTCACACTAGCATCCAGCCAACATGGGAAACCTTACATCGCCAGTTAGATCATCCCTCTAGGGAGGTCCAGAAGCATGCACAAAAACATATGCAAGGCTTCCCTGAGACATCCACACTATAGGAGGACATTATTTGTCCTGGCTGTGCTATGGGCAAGATGTCCAATCGCACCTTTCCACCTGATGTGTGTAGAGCCAGTCAAGCATTCGAGCTTGTGCACTCCGACATAAAGTCATTCCCCATCGAATCATATCACCACTACAAATATGTTGTTACATTTGTGGATGATTACACCTCCTTTGCCTGGATGACTTCTCTGCACACCAAAGATGCTGCATTAACAGTCACTAAACATTTTCTATCAATGGTCTAGACACAGTTTTCTGCCAAAGTCAAAGGATGGATGTCTGATGCAGGGGGAGAGTACAAATCTCATGCTTTTGATAAGCTCTTGGCCAACAATGGGATCCATGTATTCCAGAGCGCCCCACATATTCCACAGCAGAATGGCCAGGCTGAGCACTTTATGCGCACTGCTATGGACAAATCAGAAACTATGCACCTTGAGGCTTGCATTCCTGATAGCTGGTGGGAATTTTCAATGACACATGCTTGTCATTTGTACAATAGGACACTGCTCCGCTGACATGAATGGCATACCCCTTATGAGCTCCTTTACAAGGAAAAGCCTGACATCAGCCACTTGCGCATGTTTGGTTATGCAGCATATGTATTCATCCCTCAGGATGTGCACACCAACAAGATGGCTCCTAAGTCAGAGCTTATGGTGTACCTGGGTGTCACTCCTGGACACGAGAGCAACTATATTTTTATGTGCTCTCCCACAAATGTCATTTTCACATCTGCGCATGCTCATTTTGATGAAGTGCAATTCCCGAAGTGTAAAACTTCAACTTGCAGACAACCCACTGCCCAAACCCCTGTTCCTGACGGAGTTGATGTGCAGCTCCCAGCGCCACCTCCTGTCAGTCATGAGGACTGAAATTATCCTCAACCTCCTCGTCTACCATCTTTTCCCCTTGTTCCACCTCCTAGTCCCCCATCCGCTCCATGTACCCCATCACCTAGATGTGCCTTATCCCCTCCTCGCCAACCTTGAAAGGAACCTCGCCCTCCTATGCCTGCTCCTCCACTCCACCCTCAGCGTGAATGTTGTGTGCCTAGGTGGCCTGACAATGTGTATGGTGACAACCGACACCCAGTGGATCAGCTAAAGGATATAGAGTGTACCTCTCAGTGGTGCGATGTTGTTGCACCTGGCCCTTCTAGGATTCCAGCTCCAACAAAGGATATACCAGGTCACTTCCTGGGCACCCCTTCTTCACCACCCAAAGATGCTGCATCTCCATCATCTCCCACCGCTCTTAGCAAGGAGGATATTGAGAAGCTATGTCAGGAAGGGGGAGCAGACCTTGTCATATATCTATTGAATAAGGTGATTGTTACAATTTATCGCTATGCTCTTTTTCTTCTGTCAGACTTATCTCTCCTCGCTTAGTTCTCTTTACACTAAGCTCATAGTTCCCTGCATCACATACCTGATTCTTCTGTTGTTTTCTAGAATGTTCTTTGCTTACTAAGTAAGCTCCTTTAGCCATTGGCTCACTGACTCAACGATCAGTCAGCCGTTGTTCTTTCATGTTCTCTTTCTTTCTATATGATTACTCAGCTTCCTCTCATTCTCGTATATAAACCCCAAGTAGCTCTCCTGTCCTCCAGCTTAGACCTACTTGGCATATAACATCCTAACTTCCCTCTTTGTGTGTCTCCGCTCTACACCTGAGTGAGCGCTTTTGCTCTTCCCACGTCCCATCCCGATTACAAGGGATTGTTCTCTGTTCACCTGTCTCATCAGGAAGTCCATCATCTGGTATCACCAGGATGAACCTCTGATCTTGCTACAGTGGCTCAAATAAGTGTCCCAATATTGGACCATTTTGGAAAGATTTGATATTTGCAAGAGAACTGAAATAGATT
>JBBPMX010000363.1:0-14856 GCA_038090515.1 Pulveroboletus cf. viridisquamosus | reverse complement strand
CGAGCGTTATTTGAGTTTTTTCGTATTAGAATACATTCATGCTGACAGTCTGGCGGGCACTCTGGGCTCGACAAGCATTATATCCGTATCTATATATATATAGAAAACCGACAAATTTTGTGATGCATGAGTGGATGACTCAGCAAGTCGTGTCCCGGTCGTCGCATCGAACGTCCTGATGTGGTTGTCCCCGCATACACAGAACAGTCGCTCCCCGTTACTTGACCATGCAAGTGGGGCAGCATAAGAGCGACTGGGTATGGGTGTCTTGATTTTGATGAGTTCCTTGCCAGTGTGACTGTCAAAAACAAGGATGCTGTCGCTGGCAGCAACGATTCGGTCGCCGTCTGGAGAGAACCTGATCCCAGAGGGAATAATGCTGTAATTGAGTGGGTCGATGAGTCTTTCTCCGCTTGCCATGCTCCAGATGCTTGCGTTGCCATCCCGAGTCCCAGTGACCAGCCTGGTCGAATCTGGAGAGAAATCCACCGCACATACCCCACTGCTGCCCTCGACATCCATCACCTTTTCCTGCAGTTCTGCATCCCACACACTTGCACCACCACCATACATCCCACAAGCGATCCACTTGCCATCTTTTGACACCGTGATGGCCACCACGTCTATTCCTGCTTGTGTCGTGACTTGCTGGCCATCTTCAACTCGCCATCGTTGAACCGCATCTTCAGTCCCGCTTAAAAGGTATTTTCCATCAGCCTGGAACACGACTGCTTGCACCTCGCCAGAGCGTCCAGTGTCGAGCACCATAGTCACGGTTTGGCCTTCCTGAATGTCAGCACTGCTCAATCATTCCCCAGAGTTGCTACGCACTAGCATTCGTTGACGACATCTTTAACAGTGCAAACCTGTCGGTGTCGAAATGTCAAGGAACAAGGCGTTTTGGTTTCCTTGCGATGCTCTCAATACAGATAAGGTTTGTCCACGCGGCTCCGACCTTGGCGCCTATCCTTACTTGAGTCTCGCCAACTCGTCGGGATGACCAAGTAAGCAGTCACTGGAGGTGATGCTCATTATCATTATTACAGGTAGTCTCACCCTGTGACCTGAGCAATCGCTGTGTCTTGGTTGATGGGCTCCGTTCACGATGGCCGCGCACAGCCCAGCTTGCGTCACGCTGTGCACAGAGTACGGCACGTTCTCAGACTGCGCCAGACTCAAACCCCGGGCCAACGCTTTCCATAGAATGTAAGACAAACATATGTGGCTCCGGTTGCACTTACACGCATGTTTGGGCTTGCAGAACCGTCCAAACGATGCTCACACGTTTCCGAGTGACCCTTACCAGCAACCCTCCCAGGCAGGCCGAGTCACCGGATGTACTGTCACTGAGGCCCAGTCCAGTGAACAGTACCATCGATAGCCTATGTGCGAAGCAACTCGACGGGATTATTATGGATCTGCCATCACATTGCATGCTACATGACTTTGCATGAAACAACTCATTGCGACATCTTGCTGATCTGCTGCAAAGTATGTGTCTCACAATCGCGTGTTCAACTTCATGTACTACCACGCATATATTATGTATTGCCATTGTCAGACTGACTGAGCACTTGGCAAGCCTACTCCCTCGATCGCTCGTTATAACCGGAGTGGAAGTCTGTTGCTGACATCGTACAGATCAGTCAACGGTGTGTACTTTCCTCTCAGAAGTAAAGAATCCATCGATCCGTGGTGCTCCATGGGCAGCCTGGAGTGTAGGTATACTGCCGTGACGCCACTTGCACTGATCAGCAATGCTAATGATAACACGTTCGAAAGGACAGTCCACTCCCGACACCATACGCAACTCAGCCGCTCTCCTTGTCATCGCCAATGAAATCATCTAAAAAAAGGTGAGAGACCTTCTGAATCCAATACCGTCAAACAACGTGCACATGCATGTCGCCAATAGCTCCCTGGCGCACGTCCAACACGCTTGCATCGGAACTATATGTGATCAAGACACTACAGGCATTGCACCAGAAAATATTGCACATGGCCCTATGTGCAGCACCATGCTATGCCTGTTATCCAGAGACATCGGTCGAGTGCCCAGAGCGGGACGGTAGATGCGAGGGGGGGGGGGGGGTCAAACTTACAAATTAGATCATAATGACGTTCGGATCGCTCAGATGGAATGCACGGGTCATCAATACTCTAGATGGTATACGTCACCTCGAACATATTGCTGGAGACAACCCTCCCGTCTGCCGCATCCTGTCGTGAGCATTAAACTCATACACTCGACACACTTACTGTCCTCATCGTTGTTCTCCGCACGTCAAACAGCCTCATCCATATCGTTTGTCACGTCAGTCAGTACATACCATTTGACCAAGGGCATCTTTTTACGTGCAAGGAATCGACATCGATCCACTACTGTTCGTCCGTTTGGATGGCCCCTTGGCGCCAGGGGTCGACGTCGAGCACGGATACAACTCCTCGATGATGACGATGCGACGGGCCGGTTTGATGATCACTGCGTTCGGTGTTGGGTCTTTGGCGCGTTGTCGAAGGAAGGGACGTAGATGGCTGGCGGGTTGGATCGTCCATAGTAGTGAGTTAGGCGCAGGTGAGGTGCCAGCCGACGAGCCCCACCAGGATAGCTTGAGGCTCAAACTGGGATTGGGCCGCAAGTGGGTGAGAAAGGAGCGCAGAACCCAAGAACGGAGCGTGACCACCCAACGTTCACCCCGCACTGCCCCTTAGTCACTCCTCTACCCATTTGTTCCCAGTACAAGAAATCGGACATGGATGCATTGGCAGATTGGCGGCGATCGAAACTGCGTGTCGTTTCTTGATATCGATTTGATCTCCGTGCCTCTATATTCTCTTACCTGAGCCCGACACATTGTATCTGTGCTACAGTAATGTTTTCGGTCCATAGGGTGATTGTTTGACGTTCAAGAGCCGGCTTCCCAGAATTGTGAACCGGGTCGTCTTGTGGTGGCAACGCGTGTTAGACCATCCCTTTTTGCGGAACCACCCGACTGGCGGTCACGCCAGTGATGCAAAGAACGGCGTCATCGCCTCCCTAGCTTCGTGAGCACCGTCAGGATCTGTGGAGTAAAAGAGACCCTGATGTTGGAATTCATCAACTCTTGGTAAGCATGTTTACCGGCGTACTTATACTTTCGTATAAATATCAAGGACTGGTCGGACCGAGTGTGGACGGTGTCAGTCCAGTGTGTGACAGGGATGGGGAAATGACATGACATGTTGAGAAAGTCGTTGTTATTGATGACAGTGCCAGACCCTAGTCCGTGTCGAGCACGGCTGAGAGTGGATCTAGTGGTACATGAGCGAACAAGGAACGGTTAGAGAAGGAAAGATGTGCCTCGCATTATGTGTCGCCCACCAAGTAACAAACTGCCATCTATAACGCGTTCAATGTAAAAGAGGAAGATAGAAAAGGTTTGCTTCCAACTTCCTGTATATTCAGACTGCGGTATCAATCATGCTCCTTCCCTGTGGGTGGAGAGGTAAACGTTTCCTTCCAGTAAAAGAAATCAAACATCACTGCATTGATGTCCTCGCCCAAATGCGGCCTGTTGGACGCCCTACTCGATGTACACTCTACTTAGCAGACATCGCCACAATTCTAATCCATCGTACGTTGACCCACCATCTGAAACTTTGCATGTGTGTTGGCTGCGACTGTGTCCGTGATGGTCGGACGAATGGCCCACGATTAGAGAGGGGCCTGTATCGATGGTGTGAGGCGACATCCACATGCGATCGAGTTCAGCAAACCTATGACCCATCGTGTGCGCCCGAGTGGAAGCACAACATCCAGACAGGGAACGTGATCGAGAAGGTGGCATATCTTCTTCCCGCCTGATGCCAGCTGTTAGTTGAGCAGTGTAGGTGAAGCAAAAGAGACTCGCACCGTCAGATGAACCCCCGCATACTCGGACTGGGATCCATCGTTTGCTTGTTGTGCCTATGAGAGCGTGAGCTGTCGTGACGAGTGGCCAAAAAAAGACGTACCGGATCGACATCCGTTGCATGCGTGGTATGGTGTCCACTACTGGAAGCACCTTCGACTGGACGCTTCATAACGGCAGGCTTGCGAGATGGTTTAGGCTGGAATGTGTGATGAGTCGGTGTACATGGATATGAAGAACAACGAACTGGTGGCTTTATGACAGGCATCCACACCGCTCGCTGAGATGATGTGTAAATCCGTCAGGTTTGTTCTTGATCGTATATCAAAGAATACTCACCTTTCGGCGTTGGCCTGCAGCCATCGTCGATGGTCCCGCAGTCGCAACGTCTGCTCTGGCCGGTGAGCGAGGCGATTGACGGTCAGCATGTTGGTGTGACCGTCCGGAATATTGATCGGGCTTGTGTGAAACGGCGTGTCTAGTCCTGTTCCGTAACCACGTTTTGAATACTGAACTGTGCTGGTGGGACTTAGTAGGGTCGTGACTATCCCCTGCATGGGCAGATCGAGTGGGGGAGGGGGGCTTTAGCAGCGTCAATCTAGATTGGACAGGGAAACAAATCGGTCACAAACCTCGTCGTAGTTGAACGACTGTGGCGCAAGTATATTCGACACCTCGACCTATACCATCATGAGAACGCGCGACAAGGGAGAGATGAATAACTCATACATTGAGGAGATCAACATCCCCGCCGTCGCCTTGTCTCTTGGACTCGCGCTGATCAGGTTTCCCTAAACCCGCCTGTTGTGCATACATAATAGTTAGCACAACTCGCTTAGTAGCCCGATACGAAACCCATACCAGATTGGCGTCGGGAGAGTCGTTGTGGCCGCCCGATGTGGATGGTCGCTCGGCCAACTGCTCATCCTCACCAGTCGAAATCTACAGGATTTGTCAGTGTAATTAACAAATGGAAACTTATCCAACAGTCCAAAAAACACTTGCATGAAAAGGGCCATATGACTCGGGCAGAATCTTGCCGAGGTTGTGTACGACAATTTTCCCATCATCTTGTCCAGTTGCGACATAGCTGCTAT
The DNA here is from genome assembly GCA_038090515.1 of Pulveroboletus cf. viridisquamosus. Classification (NCBI taxonomy): domain Eukaryota; kingdom Fungi; phylum Basidiomycota; class Agaricomycetes; order Boletales; family Boletaceae; genus Pulveroboletus; species Pulveroboletus cf. viridisquamosus. Next base: position 9,869 of record JBBPMX010000363.1, on the reverse strand, counting down.
TGGAGGAGATAGCAATCGACTCTATTATTGCTGCGCTATCCTGGGAAACCGAGCCAACCTTGCTCAGTGTTGATGTGTCAAGGAAGAGAATCGAGCGAAACGCGAATGTGACAATAAATTTCCCATTGGGGGCGAGAGCGATGGAGTGGCCGATGTCATGGATGGATGACTCAGCCAGCTGAGTGCCAGTCGTCGCATCGAATGTCTTGAGTCTGCTGTTGGATGCGCAGAAAATCCGCAGGCCGTCGCTCGACCATGTAAGTGGTGTAGTCCGAATGTCGCTAGGTATGGAACTCTTGATTTCAATGAGCTTCTCGCCAGTGTGACTGTCAAAAATACGGATCAGATTGTCATGGGAGACAGTGGCGATACGATCGCTGTCTGGAGAGAACTTGACCCCCTTCGCTACAAAGGTGCCATGTTTGAGTGGGCCGACAAGTTTTCTTCCGCTCGAAATGTTCCAAATGTACGCTCCACCAGATCCACCCCCAGTGGCCAGCCTGGTCGAGTCTGGAGAAATGTCGATTGTGTGTACTCTCTTCGAGTTCACCACGCTGGTAATCTTTCTATCCATTTCCGCATCCCACACGCTCACACCGCCGCCTTCAGTTCCATACGCGATCCACTTGCCGTCCTTTGACACTGCAATGGCCAACACGCTCGTTCCTGTTTGGTTTGCGACTTGTTGGCCATCTTCAACTCGCCATCGTTGAATTCCCTCGTCAGTACCCCTCAAAAGATGCTTCCCGTCGGCCTGGAATGCCACTGCCCGCACCTCACCATAGCGACCAGTGTCGAATACGATAGTTTGGCCTTGCCGAATGTCAGTACCGCTCAACCACCCTTCAGAGCTGGTACGCACTAGCGTTCATTGACGACATCCTTTAACAGCACAAGCTTGTTGGTATCGAAATGTCGAGGAAGAAGGTATTGGTTTGTTCGTGGTGCACGGCAAGGCCGATCCTGTGTAAACACGTTTCCTTTTCCTGACCCTCACTCTCCGTGGGGCTCCTTCGCGGCATCAGCGTCTATGCTTACTCAGATCTTGTCAATATGACCTCGCCGGGACAGTCGGGCAAGCAGTCGCCAGGGGTGATACTTATTATCGTCACCATTACATATCACAAGTAGCCTGCGACTTGCGAGCACCCACATCTCATCCGGAAGGTTCATGACAGACACGCAATCCAATCTACTGTTGCAGGCTGAGCGATTTGTTGAACAAACCGCTCAGCTCGCAACACGGATCCTCTCGGACGTGTGAGGTTCTTTTCGTTTCCCCCCCCGATAATAATCACGCTCCAATAACAGTACCAGTCGAGTATCTCGCAACTCTTCCAGCCCATGTAACCCTTTGGGTGCACGCCACGAAAAATAGATCTCACCGGTGCTACCAGGGGTACGTCATTGGACGGTGTACAAAGGATCCCGAACTGTATGTATGGTCTGACGCTTCCTGTTAATCTCCCGATGCCTGTCTTCTCTATGCTTCTTACGTTTGCATAGTGGCGCTCACCCTAAAAAACAATCGGGTCATATTACTCGGCAACACACTCTGACCCAGTCGATGGACCTCTCTCACTATGGTTCCGTCGGAAGCCTAAGCGTGGAGAAAGTCGAAGTGGATCATCTACCCAGACGTGCCTAGCTAATTCATTCCCTTTCACCAGTATCTATTTCTGGTACACGAAACTGAACATCAATCAGGTGGGATTCTTTCCGACAATTGGTTTTTGTGATACCATCCTCCACTTAACAGTAGGCCTGATCAATCGCATACGCCCTCCGCTCTCGAACCTCGTGTACGTAGAGTACAATCATGACAGTAGAATAATTGTCTCTGAGAACTCGGTTATAGACGGCATCATCAGAGCTTGTACTAATGTCGTGAGATAAGACGAACGCCAAGGTACTATTCATATGCTACTGATTGGTGGCATGGAGGGATCGGATTAAATCACCTAGACCTATCTGCCTCATCGTGTGCGCCAGAATGAAAGCACAACATCCAATTGGGAAACCTGATGGTAATCGAAAGAGAAGAGTAGTGTGTTCCTTCCTGGTGTCGAGCGACTATGAATTTGGTATGGTAAATAAAGCAGTAGTGCATACCGTTAGATGGACCCCAGCAGCCGATGGCTCAGATGGATTGCGAGCTTGTTCTGCCTAATAGAATGTGACCTATTAAGACGAGGGTCCTCATTACCGAAAAGAGACACACCTGGTCCGTGTCTGTTGCGTGCGCACTGCGCTGTCCACTAGAGGAAGTACCTTGGATCGGACGATTCGTAACTGTAGCCTTGCGTGATGATTTGGGCTGTAACATGTAATAAGCCACCATAAATATACAAATGTGAGAGGGGACTGACTGGTGGCTTTATGACAGGCATCCACACGGCTCGCTGAGACGATATGTCAAACATGTTAAATTTATTCCTTTTTGTCTATCAGAATGCTCACCCGTCGGCGCTGGCCTGCAGCCATTGTCGAAGGACCCGCGTTCATAGCGTTGACTTGAACCAGAGGGTGTGAGGGAGATTCGCGTTCATCCCGTTGTCGTGACTTTCCGAAGGGCCGACCGGATGAGCGTGAACGAGCTTCCTTATTTGTGCCTCGCAACCACTTTTTCAATATCGAGTCGCGCTGGCGTGACTCAACAGTGTCGTGACTTTCTTCTCCGCGCGCTGCCGAGGTGGATGCTGCCGGTAGGCGTTTGGAATTGTCCTCTGGAGGATGCGCAGATGAAATGGGGTAGACAGGCTTGAGTATCATTAACATGCAGAAACTGGGGAATGAGCTGATCGCGAACCTCATCAAAATCGAACGCCTGTGAAGCAGACAGGTTCAATATCTCGACCTGTACCATTGTGAGAACTGGCTTCGAGAGCGAGATGAACAAACTCATGCATCGAGAGGAACGCCGTCCTGTCTCTCGGGCTCGGGTTGGTTGTGTTTCTCTGAATCCTCCTGCCATACACACAACGGAGTCAGTCGTGATTGTTGGTGATTGATAGGAAAGTTGTACCTGATTTGTATCAGATGGCTTGTCACTGTGACCACTATTCGATGTCGATGCCTTGTCCTCAGCCGATTCCTACATGATTTGTCAGTGCGAATGATGGACTATCTGACCACCCAAGGACAACTACCTACATGAAAAGGGCCATATGAGTCGGGCAGAATCTTGCCGAGGTCATGTATCTCAATTTTCCCATTGACCAGTCCAATCGTGATGTAGCTGTCATTGGGGGAGAGAGCAATCGACTCTATTCCTGCCTCGCCATCCCGGTCAACTGAAACAATCAGAGCGAGTGTCAAGGTGTTGAGGAATAGGATTGAACGAGATGCGAAGGTGGCGATGAATTTCCCATTCGCAGCGGGAGCGAGGGAGTGGCCGAGATGGTCATGAGTGGATGAGTCAGCAAGCTGTGTCCCCGTCGAAACATCGAATGTCCTGAGGTGGTTGTCCCCGCATACGCAGAACAGCCGCTCCCCGTTACTTGACCATGCAAGTGGGACAGCGTAAGCGATGTTGGGTATGGGGGTCTTGATTTTGATGAGTTCCCGGCCAGTGTGACTGTCAGAAACAAGGATGCTGTCGCTGGCAGCAACAATTCGGTCGCCATCTGGAGAGAACCTGATCCCAGAGGGAATAGCGCTGTATTTGAGTGGGCCAACAAGCCGTTCTCCATCTGCGATGCTCCAGATGCTTGCTTCGGCATTCCATGTCCCAGTAGCCAGCCTGGTCGAATCTGGAGAGATATCCAATGCACATACCCGACTGGTGCCCTCGACATCCATCACCTTTTCCTGCAGTTCTGCATCCCACACGCTCGCACCACCACCATACATCCCACAAGCAATCCACTTGCCATCCCTGGACACTGTGATGGCCTCCACATCTGTTCCTGTTTGGTTTGTGACTTGCTGGCCATCTTCAACTCGCCACCGTCGAATTCCCTCCTCAGTCCCACTTAAAAGGTATCTTCCATCAGCCTGGAACGCGACTGCTTGCACGCTGTCAGAGCTACCAGTGTCGAGCACCATAGTTCGGCCTTCCTGAATGTCAGCATTGCTCAATCATTCCTCAGGGTTGCTACGCACTAGCGTTCGTTGACGACATCTTTAACAGTGCAAACTCGTCGGCGTCGAAATGTTAGAGAACAAGGTGTTTTGGTTCCCTTGTGATGCTCTCGATACATATAAGGTTTGCCCACACGGCCCCTCGTGGGCCGTGGCATTGGCGCCTATCCTTACTTGAGTCTCACCAACTCGTCAGGATGACCAAGTAAGCAGTCACTGGAGTTGGTACTCATCATCATTACCACAGATAGTCTAACCCTGCGACCTGAGCAATCGCCATGCCTTGGTTAAAGGGCTCCGTTCGCGATATGCGCACAGCCCAACTTGCGTCACGCTGTGCACAGAGTACGGCACGTTCTCAAACTGCGGCAGACTCAAACCCCGGACCAACATTTTGATAACATAGGAGACAAAGGTATGTCGAATCTACCGGCCCGTTTAAACTGTCCTATTCATGTGCATGGTATGGTTGCGCTGCCCCAATGACGCTCGCCCGTTTCCGAGTGACTTACCAACCACCTCCCAGATAGCCCGAGAAGCGTGGACAGTACTGTTGATTATACGTGGAGCAAGTCGACAGGATTATTTCCATGTCTTTATAGATCTGCTACCACACATCGCATGCTACGTGATTTACTTTGTATGAAATCGCTCGCTGCATGTTACTGATCTGTTACAAAGTGCGTCTCCCAATCGCATGTTCAACGTTCAACTCCCTGTACTACCACGCACATATTATCATTATCATCGTTGTCCGATTGGCTGAGCAGAGACGCGCACTTGGCAGACAATGGCAAGCCTACTCCCTTGATCGTTCGTTGGGACTGGAATGGAGAACTGTCGCTGATGCCCCATGGATTCAACACTCGGTACTTTCCCCGTAAGTAAAGGTCCCATCAATTCGTCATGCTCCATGGGCAGCCTGGAGTGAGTATACTGCTGCGACACCACTTGCAGTGATCAGCATTGCTATGACTGTGATAACGCATTCGGACATTGTCCACTCACCATCTCCAGAGGCTGGACATCACCATACGCAACTTGGCCGCTCCCCTTGTTATCGCCAATGGAATCATCTAAAAAAAGGTAAGGATGACCTTCCGAGTTCAATACCATCAAGCAACGTGCACACACACGTCGGTAATGATTAATGATTCTCCGGCGCACGTCCGACATGCTTGAATCAGAACCATATGTGATGAAAAGAAGATACGACGGGCATCACACCGCATCACAGAAAATAGGGCACATGGCCCTGTGTACAGCACTATGCTATGGCCGTTATCCAGAGACATTGGTCGAGTGCCCAGAGCAGGACGATAGGTGCGAGGGAAGGGGGGGGGCCAAACTTACGAATTAGACTAAAACGACGTTCAGATTGCTCAGATTGAGTACGCTGGGTCATCAATATTCAATACTCTGGATGGTATACGTTACGTCAAACATATTCCTGGAGATGCCTCCCGTCTGCCGCATCCTGTCATGAGCAGTATTGAATCGATACACTTGACCCACACTCACTGTCGTGTTCCGCGCGCCAGACGGCCTCGTCCATATCTTTTGCCACGCTAGTCTGTACATGTCCTTTGACCGAGCGTGTCCTTGCGCGCACGGAGTCGATTTCAAGCTACCACCGTTCGTCCATTTGAACGGCCGCTCTGCACCACGGATCAATGTCAAGCATTGTATACAATCCCTCGATGATGACGGTACCGTGGGTCGATTTGATGGTCACCACGTCGATCTTTGAGCGCGTGGTCAAAGGAATGGGCGATCAAGAGACGCGCCGTGTTAGGGATACTAGAGAAATGTGAGCTAGAGAAGCCCTTTGTAGACTCACTTTGTGCACGTTCTGAGCCTTTGACGATGAACTGGGCACGCTCAACGACGACGCCGTCCATGGTGATGTGCTGGACGGGATCATACAGGCAGTCGTCCCAAAAAGGATATCCGTGCCAGGAGGCCCGCCCGCGTCTCCGATCCCCACTCAGCAGTAGGTCTGATCAATCGCACACTCTCCCAATCTCAAACCTCACATGTATAGACTACGATGATGACAGTTGAATAATCGTCTCAGAGAATTCGGTTATAGACGGCGTTGTTAGGACTCGTGCAGAGGTAGCGAGGTGGCAAGACTCAAAGATAAGCTACGGATGGTATGGAGGGCTCGCATTGAATCACCGAGAACTATCTGTCATATCATGTGCGCCAGAACGGAAACAAACCATCCAGGTGGGAACAGTGAGGGTGAAGGATGTGTAGCGAGTTCCTTCCTGGCGTTGATGGACTGTAAGTTTGATGATGTAAATGAATAATGAACACATACCGTTATGTGGACCCCAGCAGCCGACGGTTCAGATGGATTGCGAGCTTGTTCTGTCTAATAGAATACGACCTATCAAGACGCGGATCTACCATGACCAAAAAGGGACACACCCGGTCCGTCTCTGCTACATGTGCACCACGCTGTCCACTAGTGGAAGCACCTTCGTTGGGATGTTTCGTAGCCACAGCCTTGCGAGGTACTTTGGGCTGTGATGTAGGATGAGTCCGTGTATACAGATATGACGAACGACGAACCTGTGGCTTTCTGACAGGTTTCCACACCGCTCGCTGGGATGACATGTCAAACGCATTAGATCGATTCCTTTTGTCTATCAAAGAGTGCTCACCCGTTGGCGCTGGCCTGCAGCCATTGTTGAAGGACCCGTGTTCACGACACTCACTCTGACTGGTGAGTGCGAGTGAGATTCGCGCTCGTCACGTTGTCGTGACTTTCCAAAGAGTCGATCGGATGTGCGTGAACGAGTTTCCTTGTTAGTTGTGCCTCGCAGCCACTTTTTGAATATCGAGTCGCGCTGGCGTGACTCGACAGTGTCGTGACTTTCTTCTCCACGCGCTGCCGAGTTGGATACTGCTGGTAGGCGTTTGGAATTGTCCTCTGGAGGATGCGCAGATGAAATGGGGTAGACGGGCTTGAGTATCGTTAACATGGCAGGAACGGGAGAACGAGCCGATTACGAACCTCATCAAAATCGAACGCCTGTGAAGCAGACAGGTTCAATATCTCAACCTGTACCATTGTGAGAACTGGATTCGAGAGTGAGATGAACAAACTCATGCATCGAGAGGATCGCCGTCCTGTCTCTCGGGTTCGTGTTGCTCGTGTTTCCCTGGATCCTCCTGTGTACACACGATGGAGTCAGTCGCGATTGTTGGTGATCAATAGGATAGTCGTACCCGATTCGTATCAGGTGACTTGTCGCTGTGGCCGCCATTCGATGTCGATGACTGTTCATCCTTGTCCTCAGCTGATTCCTATATGAATTGTCAATGCGAATGATGAACTATCTGACCATCCAAGGATAACCACGTACATGAAAAGGGCCATATGAGTCGGGCAGAATCTTGCCGAGATCATATATCTCAATTTTCCCATTGCGTCGTCCAGTTGCGACATAGCTGTTGTTGGGAGAGAGAGCAATCGAATTTATTTCTGCTCCACCATCCAGGGAAACTGAAACAATCAGAGCAAGAGTTGAGGTGTTGAGGAATATGATTGAACGAGATGCGAAGGTGGCGATGAATGTCTCATTGGCAGCGAGTGCGAGGGAGTGGCCGAGATGGTCATGAGTGGATGACTCAGCAAGCCGTTTCCCAGTCAAAGGATCGAACGTCCTCATTCGGTTGTCCCTGCATACACAGAACAGTCGCTCCCCGTTACTTGACCACGCAAGTGGGGCAGCGTACGAGTGGCTAGGTATGGGCGTCTTGATTTTGATGAATTCCTGGCCATTGTGACTGTTGAAAACAAGGATGCTGTCGCTGGCAGTGACAATTCGGTCGCCGTCTGGAGAGAACCTGATCCCCGAGGGAATGTTGCTGTGTTTGACTGGACCAACAAGCCGCTTTCTATCTGCGATGCTCCAGATGCTTGCTTCGGCATTCCATGTCCCAGTGGCCAGCCTGGTTGAATCTGGTGAGAAATCCAGTCCACTTACTCCACTGTTGCCCTCCACACTGATCACCCTTTCCTGCAGTTCTGCATCCCACATGCTCGCACTACCGTGGAAGGTCCCATATGCGATCCACTTGCCATTCTTTGACACTGTGATGGTCTCCACATTTATTCCTGTTTGGTTTGCGACTTGCTGACCATCTTCAACTCGCCATCGCTGAATTCCGTGCATAGTCCCACTTAAAAAGTACTTTCCATTGGCCTGGAATGCGACTGCTTGCACCCCACCAGAGTGACCAGTGTCGAGCACCATAGTCACTGCAGTTTGGCCTTCCTGAATGTCAGTACTGCTCAATCATTCCTCAGAGTTGCTACGCACTAGTGTACGTTAACAACATCTTTAATAGTGCAAACTCGTCGGCGTCGAAATGTCAAGGAACAGGGCGTTTTGGTTTCCTTGCGATGCTCTCGATACATATAAGGTTTGTCCATGCGGCTCCCTCGTGGCCTTGGTGCCTATCCTTACTTGAGTCTTGCCAACTCGTCAGGTTGCCCAAGTAAGCAGTCACTGGAGGTGATACTCATCACCGTTACCACAGGTAGTTTCACCCTACGACCTGCAAGCATATCGCCGTGTCTTGGTTAAAGGGCTCCGTTCGCGATGGCTGCGCACAGCCCTGCTTGCGTCACGCTGTGCACAGCAAACTGCGCCGGACTCAAACCTCGGGCCAAAATTTCGATAACATGGGAAACAAACATGTGTCGAATCCGCCTGCCCGTTCAAACTGTCCTATTCATGTGCATGGTATGGTTGCGCCGCCACAATGACGTTCGCACGTTTCCGAGTGACTTACCAGCCACCTCCCAGGCAGCCCGAGAAGCATGGACAGTACTGTTAATAGCCTATATGCGGAGCAAGTCGACAGCATTATTTCTGTGTCTTTATAGATCTGCTACCACATGCTACGCGATTTAGTTTGTATGAAATCGCTCGCTACATGTTGCTGATCTGTTACAAAGTATGTGTCTCACAATCGCATGTCCAACTCCTTGTATTACCATGCATATATTATTGTCGTTGCTGAGCAGAGACACGCGCTTGGCAGACAATGGCAAGCCTACTCCCTTGATTGTTCATTGTGACTGGAGTGGAGATCTGTCGCTGATGCCCCATGGATTCAACATTCAGTGCTTTCCTCTCATAAGTAAAGGTCCCATCGATCCGTCATGCTCCAGCCTGGAGTGTGAGTATACTGCTACGACACCACTTACAGTGATCAGTATTGCTATGACCGTGATAACGCATTCGGACATTGTCCACTCATCGTCTCCAGAGGCTGGGTCTGTAGAAAGCGTTGATGACTTTACCGTAGGCGTTTTCCGTGATCAGCATGGCCATGACCGCAATGACACGTTGTAAGAGAGACCTTCCGAATTCAATACCATCAAGCAACGTGCACATGCATGTCGGTAATGATTCTCCGGCGCACGTCCGACATGCTTGAATCAGAACCATATGTGATGAAAAGAAGATACGATAGGTATCGCAGAAAATAGGGCACATGGCCCTGTGTACAGCACCATGCTATGTCCGTTATCCAGAGACATCGGTCGAGTGCCCAGAGCGGGACAATAGATACGAGGCAGGGGGTCAAACTTACGAATTAGGCCACAACGACGTTCGGATTGCTCAGATTGAACATGCTGGGTCATCAATATTCAATACTCTGGATGGTATACGTTACGTCAAACATATTCCTGGAGATGCCTCCCGTCTGCTGCATCCCATTATGAGCAGTATTGAATTGATACACTTGACCCACACTCA
>JBBPMX010000361.1:0-14904 GCA_038090515.1 Pulveroboletus cf. viridisquamosus | reverse complement strand
GAAAGCCCTTTATCAGGGCTTTCTACCAAGGGTAAGGTTTAGGGGTCTTCATTTAGTAGTTCTCTAGATATTAGCTCAACAATCAAAATAATGCAAACATTGGGTCAGTTTTGTTGCTCACTGTATATCATCCAGATAGACGTATATGAAGCATCCGATGTGATCTCAGAAGATCACTGTCATTAGACATTGAAATGTTGTGGGGGCATTGCAGTCCCCCTGCTGTATGACCTGGCTGATGAAGGTCCTGTATATAGTGGAGAAGGCTGTCTTCCAGATATCCTCTGGCTCCACCCAGACCTGTTCATACGCATTGGACAGGTCAATCTTGGAGTGATATTTCGCTTGGGCCACATCCATCCAGATCTGGTCCTGATCCAGGAAGGGTATTATGTTCTTCACCATGTTATCATTTTTCTTGTGACAGTCAATGACTGTCTGCAATTTTCCACTCTTCTTTGGGATGCACAGCATCAGGGCGGCCTTTGGGATGCTCTTCATCACCTACCAGCCTGCAGTGGTGTATAGTCAGATTTTATCTGACAGTTGCTGCTTCAGCATGTCTGCACAGTGTGGAAGGTGGTAAGCATACTGCTTACTTTCATTGACAAGCGGGATTCGGTGGTTCACCTCCTGCAGTGGGGGGAGTGCTCGTTTCACTCCTCCTAGTCAATTTTTGTATTTCTGGAACCATTGGTTCCATATGTGGGGTATATCCTCACGTAATCTCATGACTGCAAGCTGCAGTCATTTTTCATTAAAGCCCTTTAATTTTGTAGTTTTTATACTACTCCCCCTCCCCTCCTCCTTTGAGCCCTCACAAGGTGTTGACACTATTGTAGGGCGTGAAAGTCAGTGGGAGATCGGGGTGATGCTGGGGTGATGGGTGCCCCTGGCACTGGACAAGGATTTATCCAGAAGGGGGATGGTATTGCCCCCCACAATCCACAAGTTAGTTGCAAAGTTGACAACAGTGCTGAAAGATAGATAGGTGGTGTGGGGTGTAGTAGGTAGGGGTCGAGTTTCCTTGTCCCAAGGGGCCCTGTGGAGGGTTAGTACTGAGGACAGACAACTATGACCGACCTCAGTGCACTAGAGCGAGAAGAGAATGTTCCAGACGATGTTCCAGACAGAAAGCTAATAATCCGGTCGATAGTGAGGACCAGGCGTGCATGGATGTGGTCACGGATCGGACCGGATCAAGAGCGATAGGAGTCGAAGACGAATGGAACTAACGAAGACAAAGAGGAACTGATGAAGACGAGTGGAAATTGACAAAGATGAGTGAAATTGATGAAGCTGAGTGAGATTAATAATGATAGGGGAAAGACCCAGCCAAGGACAAGGGCCGGATATGAACAAGGGGTCAAGGACGAGGACCCAGATAGTGACAATGATGAAGAAAAACAGTGTCGAGGACGATCTCGATGACGAGGAGAGGGACTTCCGATGATAGAGAGATGACCAGTGGGTGCCAAACTGATGAGATTCAAGATCTCAATACAATACTTTTATAGTCTGGGCATTTCCCTGGACTTTGTATCTATGGTAACGCACAAGGCCCTATGAAGGGACGCTCGAGTCTAGGTAGCAAGACAGCAAGAAACACAAAATATCATAGTTAAAAGTCAAATGAGACTAAATAGAGGATAGGACGGGCGAGAGATGAACGTAGATAAGCGATCCGGTTGACGGAACCAGACTGGATGGAATGGAAAAATATGGTCCAGGACTGGATAGATGACTCGGATAAGCGGGTAAACGAGAAACGAAACGGACTGACCTCGAGATGGTACACACGGACTTGGGATATGAATAGGACGCTTGATGAACGTATGGACGAGCAAAATAGGACCTACAACCGTAGGAGGCCGCAGGCTCCTACATCCGTGGGGGACTTGAATGCTGACTGTCCCCAGTCAGGCACATGACCATGGGAATGACGCACCTCGGTAGTCAAACAATAGCCAGCACAATGTGAGCAGATCACACTAAGTGTCCACTGCATCGCATAACGAGCCACAACACTCTCTCTTCTCTCCTCTCATCTCATCTATCCCGTAACCAACCCACCATGTCTGCAGCTGACGAAATCCTTGTGCTCTCGCAACTACCCGACGAAAACAACTCGCAATCCATCGCTCGGCAACGTCTCAAGGTGGCCAACGAATGTATCCTCATCATGGCAAAGACAATGCTGGATGACAAGGAGGAATTGGTGGAAGAGCAGATCATGCGGATCAAGGAATGGGAGGAGACGATGGTGCATTACCCGATTCATGTTTTAATGTGCATACCTAACTCCCTGCACGATGCCTGTCAATATGGGGTCAAGGCTCTGCTGGGAAATGGTGTCGTGTCCACGATCCAGGAAGCCAATGTGACCACAAAACGATGGAAGGCCGAGGAAGCTGACCATCAGAAATGACAGGATGAGGAATGACAGGTCACAGCACAGCAGGCCCAGGAAGAGGTCGAACGTCCCCCAGCTGCCATTGAACCCAGGGACGAGCACGAACTGGACCCAGTGCTCGACACAGAAGCACGCCCCAAGCCAGAAAGGAGGTAGCAAGCTGTCATTGTAGAGATACTGGTGAGACACTTGAAGGTACATAGTAGGGTAGTTGACTGTATAGATCGTGCTGAGAATCCCCCAGCAGCAGCGACTTTCTGTGGACAACGACAAGGAGGAACAGGATGACACACACACCTGGCCATCCAAGAAGGCTGACACACGGTCCCATTCAGTCGTCCACGACGATCCATGTGGGCCATGTGCCTGATCAAACAACGAATGTCGTGGAGTCGAAGGCCACACCTGCAAGAGGTGCATGCATCTCAAGTCAAGGTGCGACAAGTCAAGCAGCCGCCAGACCAAAGCGACCAACCCGAAGACAACAGAGGAGATGGGCAGGTCGAAGGACTGTAAGGGCAAAGGCAAGGCCCAAGGTACATGGTATCCAGCTGCTGCTCGCATGACTAACTCCTTTCCAGAACCTATCAACCGCCCTCATTGAAACCGGGTCCCAACATGGACGATCGAACTCTCAGACAGCGAGCAGGAAGATGGGAAGGCCGATGAACTGGGACCCTCAAACACGGAGTGGTGTCCATGCAGCAGCGATGTTGATCTGGAGGTGCACCAAGCAGGTCTATGGACCATCGCCCCCCTCGAACAGAAGCTAATCAGCGGCTGGGCCCGAGTACAAGAATTGGGGGCCCAAGTCCAGGAGGCGGTGGCTTGGGTCCATGTAGCAGTGGCCTGAGTCCAGGAAGCATTGGCCATGTTCGATGAGGTGTGCAGCGAGCTGGCGGTGGTGAGGGCAGCATTGGGTGGATGGTAGGTAGTCGTTCCTTTGTAGATAGTTTTGTCTTTTCCTCTCGCAATGTACCTGTTCCAATCCCGTATGTCTCATTACATCCGCATCCAAATCCTAATCGTGCCTGTGTCCATACTGGATACCATCCCTGCATGATCAGAGAAATGGATAAGTCCAAGATAAGATAAGATAGAGATAAGAGATAATGGAAATCAAACACTGATAAGATTTAGTGCGGGGTACCACCTGACTTGTTTTCATCGACTGCTTCCGCTTCTTCCCCTGCACGGATAAACCTGGGTACTGGATATGACTGGATTCTAAACAAAATGTCAAAATATGTGCTTGGTCTCTATGCACGCAAGAAAATGAATATCTATATAGGTTTAGTGGGAGACCAAGAGGGAAACAGATATGGAATGGATATGGATATGTTTTTGGTGCTTTTTATTTTTTGTATGTTTTCTGTTTTTATTTTGTCAGACAGACAGTGAGAGAAAGGAAAGGAAGACATATGAAATCTATATATCTTATGACTGTCTGTTTTTATCGATTCAGCGATGATTGTTCAGATATGATAGCACCGGACAAAACCTGGGGTAAAACATATATACAGCAGTGTGATGATGAAATAAAAGAAAAATGGATCCGAGTCCTGCTACTATTCTTCCTTGTCACTGCTCTGTTCCAAGTCTTCTTCGGCCAGATATCTGTCGAGGTCATCGTTGTCGAGTCCAGTTAGATCCATTACCGGGATGGATATCTTGCTTCTCAGGTGGTATGGCAACAGCTGGAAGGCTGCATACCTGAGCTTCGATATTGATCCATCCAACTCGGCCAGCAGGTACAACCCTCCAGCAGTCCTATGAAGGACCACCATTGGACCAAGGTACTGTGGCTTCATCTTCTGGTTCAACTTCTTCTCGACTCACATGTTACAGACCAGGACAAGGTTGCCCGGATCAAATGACTGGTCCTGGATCTGGTTCTTGAACTACACCTTGAATTGTTTGACGGACGCATACTGGGCGGCGATGACGTGGTCATGGATAAGATCTATGTCGTCCTGACACTTCTGGAGCTGGCGAGCTTGCCAGGTGATCAGGATGGACATGGGGACAAGGTCAGCATTGGGAGCGGGTAAGAGGAATGTCACCTTTGCGATATCAAACAGAAAAAGAGGCTCAATGCTGTGTACCATAAAATAGGGCGAAAGCCCTGTCGACTTCATGATAGTGATGCACTCTGCCCAAAACACTGAGTGGGTGGTGGCTGGCCAACACACCTCCCCTCCCTGGGAACTTTTGACAATGGCCTCCCAGACATCATAATGATGCTGTTTGACCACCCTGTTTGCCTAGGAGTTGTAAGGGAAGATACAGATGTGGTTGATGCCGTACTGGGTGGACAGGAACTCAACAGCCTGTATAAAAGCGGGACTGTTATCAGTAATGAGCTCGGATATAGCTCCCCAACGACAAAGGATATCTTCAAAAATAAAAGACGTGATGGTGGCCATGTTCTTGGACCACAACATCCGCCACTCCAGATACGCAGTCAGAGCGCACTGGGCCTGGATGATGAATCGGTAGCCACCGGATCGGGGCATGACCATCATGTTGATGTGGACCTTGTGGAAGAGGCCACCGATGACAGGTACAGTAGGCAGGATATGGAGCTTCTGCATCTGCTGAACTTGACACTCGTGACAGGTACAGATGTACCACTTGATGTCATCAATGAGGAGGGGCCACCAGAAGTGGAGCAGGAGGCGGGACTGGATGGAAAAGATGCCCTTATGACCGAGGTCGTCGTGGGCTTCACAGATGAGGCTATACTGGTGCTCGAGTGGGATGACGAGCTGGTGTCAACTGTGTGGCTCACAATGATAAAGAGACCTGTTGAGGACAAAGAAATGGGTGGCGGCATTGACGAATGATGCAAATTCTGTGTTGGATAGGTCAGCTGGGCGGATGCGAGTGTCGAGGAATTCCCAGATCTGGTTAATCCAAGTGTCCTTTGCCACAGCTTTTGCTGAACGAGGGAGCTCCGGATCATTGACAACTGGACCTGGATGGGCGGTGGCAAAGACAGATAAGGGGGGTGGAGACAGATCGAGGCAGGAGAAGGATCTGAAACAGTGAGGAGGCAACAACAACGAAGTATGATCATTCAATAGGAAAATTGAAAACGAATATGCGTTATCTAGCCAATCTTTGAAACTATCATCCTCAGGTGGATCATCATCGGACATGGGGCAATGAAAAAGACCATCTGCACCGGAGTGACAGGTGGCTGGAATATGAACGAGACAGAAACTGAACAAAAGAATGCCCACAATCCATTGGTTGATGGTCGTGTTGGGCTGGAGATCGGGATTATTTATCATCCCCTTGACATACTTAGCATCCATCTCCACAGTAAAATTAGATAGTCCAAAGATGAAAATATGAACCGTGTGCAAGGCACGGAACAAACTATACAGCTCAAGCTTGGCCTGAGAGTAATGACTCTTGACCTCCGTCAAACTAATGGAACCAAACCGATTCGGGTAATGTTTGCCATCCTCCCCCATCTGAGAGAGAATGTATCCGACCACGATCACAGATGTGTTGACAGTGAGGATAACTTCGCATCCGGACTTGTAGTCAAGATGGCGAAGCACAGGTGAGTTGCAAATAGCGTCCTTAAGACGCTGCATTGCACATTGTTGGGGCTCCCCCCATTCAAACGGAACACCCTTCCAGGTCAAATTGACCAACGGATGAGCGATCGAAGCGAAATCACAAATAAAAATATGAACCACCCCACAGACACCTAAGAATCCGTGGATGTGGGTAAGATTCTGGCAGGCCGGCCAGTCACGGATCTTCTGAACCTTGGCCTCATGAGAGATCCGGCCGTTGGATGTATACTTGTGACCGACAATGGTGGCATCTGGTGTGGCAAGGACGAACTTCTTGGCAGATACGGTAGCACTGACATTCTGAAGGCGCTGCAGGATACGGTGAATGACCTGTAAATGCTCCCAGATGAATTGGTGAATGCCTGGATTCTCTGGGATAGTCTTGTAGGTACTGTCTGGACACTGATACTGGGTGGTGACCGACTTGACCGGAAGGTCATTGATGAATGGATACGTATACCTGGGAATCTCATCCTGTAGGATGAACAACATGTCAGCCTGATAAATCTGTACCATGTTCGTATATCCCATAGGGACAGTGGTCAACTGATGCAGACCCATCGGGCTGTTGAACGTGGTGAGATCACGTGAGTCCTGGTGAAGCGGGTGCTGGTCATATCCGGTGAAGAGATCCATCATGCCATAGACGGCAAAGCCTGCGAATGATTCTGTGAAGTGCTTGATGAATGGTGGGGCCAATGAGTTGCGGATGGTGATGGCATTGAGGGGTTGAAGGTTGTGCATGAGGCGGAGAGACTTGCCATCCGGCTTGAGGACACAGAACCAGTGGGAATGATATGAGGCTGTGGAGGGCTCATAAACACCGGAAGCAATCCGGTCCTTGATAATCTGAATTGTGTCCGCCCACATAGATGGGGGGACAGGAATATTGCAAAGCACCCATGGCGTATGGGGCACTGTCAGAATCTTGACTGGCAGGAAGTATTTTTTGTTGAGGCGCCCCCGTTCAGTAGGCACCCAGGTGAATGCAGATTCATGCATGCGAACGAGCCAGTGGACAAGTTTGATTTCCTCTGGCAAAAGCCAGTTGGTGGGGCTGAGATCTAGAGCGTTAGCACACTCCTGTGTAAAATGGACACCAGGTACGAAGTCTGGTGGATAAAATGGTAATGGAGCCAATCTGGCAAGTGGATCAGCTGGGAGAGAGCAGGTGATGCAAAACTCCTCATCAATGGGAGCCATCACCGCGTGCACCTTCTTGGCTATGGGTTAGTAAACCAAGGAGTGCAAAACAATATCATAAGAATAAATAGATGTTACTGCTTGAATGGTGTCCGATGTGAGAATGGATTGAGTCGAAGATAAAAACGAGTAGTCCGGAGAAGGTGGTAATGGACCAATAGAAAGAGGCAGTAATTGTAGATAAGAAGAATAAAAATATGAGTAAACGGCAGGTGGAAGAGACAATGACAGGTGAGGAGAGGACGACAAAATGAAAATACCATGTTCTCCCTAGGCGGATTCCAGATCATCAAAAACTAAAAATCCCCCTCCAGGGCAGATTGATGGACATTACATTGTTTGTTCTCACGGCAGCGGGGGCAGCCCTCTGACCAGGCATGGGTCGGCAATATATACTGCTTCCCTATGTTGGGGTCGTGAAGTGTCATCATCTGTGAACCGTCGGGATAATCGTCAGTGGTCACACCCATGAGACAACGGAAGGGTTGCCCCAGCAGGAGGTCGAAGTTAGCACAGGCCAACATCTGGACCTGTAGCATAACCTCACCTGCACCAAAGTCCAAGGCCAGGTTCTCAAGGACACCAACGGTTGTGTTGATGCTGGTATTAGTGGAGGACATATGCATGGTATGATCAGACCGGACCGGAAGGCCCAATCCTTCCCATACCTGCTTTGGCATGGCGACGATTTTGGATCCGGAGTCGAGAACACCAAGGATGGTGCTTCCAGAATAGGCAATCTGAGCCTTGATGGCATGGAGAGGAACATTGTGATAGGTGACGATCAGACCATCCTCATTGTAGAGGACCTGATCGCCATACTTGCGGGCAACAGAGGCCAGGTCGAGACCGGCTAGCTCATTTACCTGTATGACATTAGTGGAAGTGGTAGGTGCGACCTGTTTCACTGTAGTGAGGTCACGAAACTGTTTACGAAATTCAGGAGATACAGCAAAAAGGTCCTTGACAGGGACCAGGATGGAGACATCCATCACCTGGTCCAAGACTTGCTTTGGAGCAGAGTCATCGTCAAGAGGGCAGGAGTACCTAAACTAGGGGCCAGAAGATGATGGAAAGAAGTGTTAGCGTTGGGAGTGTGAGATGAAACATTACTGGTTGAGCTGGATGAAAATGTACCAGGTCTGGTTGGACCCATGATAGCTGGAACAGATGACGAGGACGATGGGGCAACAATGCCCCCAGACGATTTGCGCTGCTCTGGGCACAACGATGAAGTATTGGGGACTGGAGTAGGAGCACAAACAGCAGATGATGATGACAATTGCTGTTGTTGGAGCTCTGGTGAAAGAAGCTCCTCTGAGACGGATGCGGAATGGGGGGCTGGATACTTGCGAGGCAGGACTTGTACTCCATCGAACCAGATACACTTGCCCTTGTCTTTCACAGCCTTGTCAGCCTGGAAATTGGCCCAGGCCTGTACAATATATGGCTGGAAGTCAGGATGATCTGCCTCCAGCTCAGATTCATCATCCAAGAAGTGGACGGTGGTGGTGAGGAAAGTGGACAGATCAATATCGAGGATAGGTGGGGTGTCCAGAAACGCAGCTGACAGAATATTGGCAGACACTTGCGAAGAGGACATGGCTGGATTAGTGGAAGGACCAGCTTGGCCCGAGGTGAGAGTATCAAATATAGTGCTCAGTCGCTTATCTGATGACACACAACCTCTGTTGTCACACAACATGTCTAGTCCCCTGACCCACTTGAATCTACCACTGGCCAGATAGCTCAGATGGTAGAGCTACTGGTAATTATCCAGGCGGTCCTGGGTTCAATCCCCAGTCTGGCCATCTTTTCACTCTGCATATCACACTTGTAACTCTGATAGAGAGTATGGTTGATAGCCTCCTTGAGGCATCAACAACCTGGAACACAGGGAATACCCATGCCATCAGGCATATACAACCGGCCATCGTGGCCTTGGATGATCTTGCCCATCTGAAGATACTCAATACAAACCGGGCAAGTACGGATGTAATGATCTGGGCCTGTGCAGAATTTGCAAAATATGGCGGATCGATTGACATTGGCCTCCGCCTTAAATGGTGGGGCCAGAGTGAAAGCAGGTGTAGGTGCAGGTGCGGTTGGTGCAGTAAATTGACGAGGCTGGTATGCTGGCTGCTGGTACTGCGGCTGCTGGTACTGCGGAGGCTGGTAAGGAGGCTGCTGGTATGGTGCTGGTGGGTTATTGGTAGCGACAACGGGGTTATGGTGTGCAGCACTGGATAACAAAAACTAGGTGGCTGCAGTGGTATCGTCCATTGGATATACCATATCCGGGTAGATGTCTGACTTGACGATGGAGAGCTGGTGACGAACACGGTCCTGTAGTGTGGCTGGGAGACCATCAAGGAACATCCTGTTCCTGTCCCTCTCCAAGATCCTGTTGTTAGTAATCAACGAGGCAGCAAGCTTCCTGAAGCCCCTGTAATACTCTCCCAGCTCATCCTGGCTGCGCATGGTCTTTTTGTTCCAGTCTTCTACAAAATATTGAATGTCAGCGAGACAGTACCAGTTGGTACCTTCACAACCCAGATATAACTTCTTGACGGCAATGACAAAAGCATCCCAGTCAGCTGGGATGGCGGATGCCTCAGGCAACGTCTCCCAAAGCTCTGCCTCATCGAAATCAGCGTACTGGATGGCCACCTTGACCATACCAGCCGGATCGAGGGTGTACTGGACACCCATCTCTGTGATTTCAGCGAGGTACCTAGGGAGCTGGGACGGTACTTTCTCATTGAATTTTGGTGCGTTTGGGGTGCCACGAAGGGGCATGTGATTTCCTTGGTGGGCCATTGCTGGTTGGATGGCAGGGGCTTGAACTGGTGGGTTGATGGCGAGGGTGGATGGATTGCTTGCTAGTGCAAATGGACTTGGCAGACAAGGCGGCAGGTTGATGGATAGGTCCCAAAGTGACCCGAGAGACAGTGAAGATGAGGATGAACTGGACGAATCTGAGAGCGATTGATGCTCCCATGACATGGGGGTTGGAATGAAATTTGATGCCAAACTTGATGAATCGAGCAGTGTTAAGGGTGAGAGCGGTGAGGGTGGACGTATGGGTTCCTCATGCAAGGAAGAAGTTCTTCAACAAGGTGTGGAGTGGGCGAAACCACCAGGGATGAAGGGTGAATCTGTAGATGAGGGATCTGTCAAGTAAGAAGTTCCAGTTTCGGACATGTTGTGGCATGCTCGTTCTGGGGTCACCGGAATAAACAGATCTGAAGATCCACTCAGATTAAGTCCATGGAATTCAATGAGTAGGGCTTCGAGCTCTTGTTGCTGAGGTGTTGGTCACAGTGTCCTCCTTGAAAACCCTGTAGAACCCCTCATGGTGGGCTCCAGTTAAAAGATAGATAGGTGGTGTGGGGTGTAGTAGGTAGGGGTCGAGTTTCCTTGTCCCAAGGGGCCCTGTGGAGGGTTAGTACTGAGGACAGACAACTACGACTGACCTCAGTGCACTAGAGTGAGAAGAGAATGTTCTGGACGATGTTCCAGACAGGAAGCTAATAATCTGGTTGATAGTGAGGACCGGGCATGCATGGATGTGGTCATGGATGGGACTGGATCGAGAGCGATAGGAGTCGAAGATGAATGGAACTGATGAAGACAAAGAGGAACTGATTAAGATGAGTGGAAATTGACGAAGCTGAGTGAAATTGACGAAGCTGAGTGAGATTGACAATGATAGGGGAAAAACCCAGCCAAGGACAAGAGCCGGATATGAATAAGGGGTCAAGGACGAGGACCCGGATAGTGATGATGATGAAGAAAAACAGTGTCGAGGATGATCTCGACGACAAGGAGAGGGACTTCCGACAATAGAGAGATGACCAGTGGGTGCCAAACTGATGAGATTCAAGATCTCAATACAATACTTTTATAGTCTGGGCATTTCCCTGGACTTTGTATCAATGGTAATGCACAAGGCCCTATGAAGGAATGCTTGAGTCTAGGTAGCAAGACAGCAAGAAACACAAAATATCATAGTCAAAAGTCAAACGAGACTAAATAGAGGATAGGACAGGCGAGAGACGAACATAGATAAGTGATCCAGTTGACGGAACTGGACTGGACGGAACAGAAAAATATGGTCCAGGACTGGATAGATGACTCGGATAAGTGGGTAAATGAGAAACAAAATGGACTGACCTCGAGATGGTACACACGGACTCGGGACACAAATAGGACGCTTGATGAACATATGGACGAGCTGAAAAATAGGACCTACAACTGTATGAGGCCACAGGCTTCTACAGTGTTCTTGTAGGAAATGTATCCCCAGGATACAATCGTAGCAATTGATATTGGCTACATCAAAATACATGCAGGCAGTAAATTTGCCAATGGCAATAGAAGCTTCACCCCCATGGGTGATCTTCAAGTGGCTGCCTATGCAGCCCAGCTGCAGTGTGAGCTGTTGTGTGAGAGGATATATCTCCATCCAGGTGACCTTCATGAACACAGGGCTCACAAAGTTACCAGTACTACCGGTGTTAATCATCATGTATGCCAGGCACCCATTGATGGTGATCCAGGCCATTGCACATGTGTGTAGTGCCAATGCAATTATTGGTCACATACCGGGATTATCCCCTGGTCCCATCCAAGTATGCATTGCATATCTGAAGGAATGGGGGTTTACTTCCCCCATCGTACTCTGGCATGCTACATCGAGTGTGGCCAGCCACACCTGTGTGAGATCAGGTGGTCCATCCCGTGAGATGACCATCGACCCATGTGTGGTCTTGATCACTAGGTCATCCAGGTACATCTTGATCCGGAGTGGGGATCTCTCTATGAGCTCCTCTATGATGATATTTTATGAGATGGCAACCTCTCGCCCAGTGAATGAGGCACATGGGCAAGCCTGTACTGCCTCAGATCTGAATATCCTAGGGCCTGATGGGGTTGAGTCCTGTTCCCCATTGGCGATCTCCATTGCCACACACCGCACAGACTGGTCATCATCCAGCAGGTCATGCATGGCACCCAAGTAGGCAACAGGTTTGTCATCTTCTTGGATGTCTGAACATTCCGAGTATATGTAGCTTAAAGCAGTCATTAACCACCTGGCCTCTGTCGGCAGGGTCGTCATTGACCCCCTCAGTAGCCTCTGCTATGTGTTCAGGGTCAGCAGGGGCTGCTACCTCATTGTTGAGTGTAGTATTGTCAGTCAGGGGTTCATCCCCCTCATCTTCTTGTACATCTACAGCATACAGTCATGGTTTTCCTGCTGGTGGTAGATCCCTGCAAGATTGATCGCATTGATTGGCCATATGGCCCTCTTTACCACAACAGAAGCAGGTGATGCCCTGCATCCTCCCCTTATCCAGTGGCTGAAACCATCCTTTTGTCTGGGTTGTCGGACCCTTTGACTGCAGAGCACCTGCTACTGTCTTGCCTGGACTTACAGTCTTGGGCAATTCGACCATCCTTCAATGGTACAGCATATTTCCATGATGCACAAACTTGTGTGTGTCACTCGAGGCCCTTTCGGCCCTCTTTTTCCCTGTGGGTACGAACCACTTTGTCCTTGGGGGGTCTTCCTCCCAGAGCCAAAGTGGCTCATTCTCATATGCAGGCTAATAGTCTTCTGGGTGGTCTCTATCTGCTGGACCTCCTCAAGGATTTCCTCAATGCTGGAGTGTTCAGCAGATATACCACGAGCCTTGAATATACTTCATATAATCGTGTGGGGCAATCTACAGAGGAACTTCCTCCTGAACGAATAATCATCCAGGGGTTGTACCATCTGGTACACACAATGCCTAAGATCATTGTAGAAGGCAAGGACCCCCTTCTTAGGGGAAAATCTTGTGCAGTCATACTGGTCCACTGCATTCTGTGCTGAGGTCTCATGTACAACGCATTTAAACAGCCTGGTGATCAGGTCCTTGAAGGACCAGAACCAGGTCACTCAATCTGGTGATTCAACCTCCTGGTTGTACCACTGGGAGGCTAGGTCCTCCAAATACAACCCTGTGTACAGTATGCGATCTTCATTGCGATCTGGTCCAGTGACCTTGAATGTATGGAAGTACTTTAACAACTGGCTCAGCCAGTCGTCGAACTTCTCAAGGTCATCCTGACCTCTGTACTTCCCTGGTTTGGGCGGATTCATCGCCTTCACCTCAGGCCCCACTGGGCTGGTCGGTTGCCTGACTTGTTCCCATATATGCTGCACATATTGCTGCTGCATGTAATCCATGTAGCATGCGTTACCAGGGGTGAATCCCCTGAGATAATTTTGATAATGAGGTTGTCCAGTGGGCTCACCTCCACCACTCCTCATGTTGGATTGGCCATCAGATTGGCTGTCGGATTGACTACCATCATCTGGATCTCCTGGATCATCTAGGTCATCTGGAGGTCCCCTATCAAGGGGTCCTCCCTGTGGAGGGTCACCCTCCTCTGCATCATGTCGCCTGTGAGGCTGTTCCTCCTGGCGTGGGGGAGGTCATTAGCCTGCATTGGCATCATGACCATGGTCTCCCTGAACAGGTCTGTTAATGGACAGTTGGCCATCTTCTGCAGCATTATTTGCTGCTATGGCATGATCTTGTGCCATCCGACGCAGGAGGGCTCTTTCCCTCTGTCCTGGGGTGCTGTACAGATGGTGCATGATGTTGGAATCCTGACCCAAGAGATATGCTGGTCGATTTGGCATATTAGAGGCAAGGCCCCATTCTGTTGTTGTGTGACTGGTGGGGGCACTTTGGCTACAGGACATTGCTGTCCCTCACCTCACTGGGCCACCTGCCTCGCTATGGGACGTGAGGTCAGCCTTGATGGGTACCAGACTTATCGCCTGGTTGGATGTCCCATCGTCATCTGCAAATCTTTGTCGCAATCGTTCCAGCATCACAGCATTATGCTGCCTGGGATTTATCCCGTGATTGTGAAACCCCTCAGGTCCCATGTTATACCTTAACCATTGATGTTGCATGTCCATGAGGAACTCATTGATGGTGGTGAGGGCCATTCCAGGATCGATGGATACATCTCCCTTGGATTGGTCCCTCAGTGGGGGCAACATGCCTCCCATGTAGGCCCATATGATTGGGCTCTTAGCCCTCAGGCCTGGTGATGCCTCTAGTGAGGTCAATGAATGGTTGACATTCTCAGGTTGTGGGGTCAGTGGGCTCATGAGGACAGGGTTAGCTTCCACTGCCCTTCCTCTGCTGTCCTTGGTGCTGCTTAGCATCTGGGAGGCCTGTGCCTCCTCTGCTACTGCAGCACTAGGCCCGGGTTCCAGGTTCGGTCCCAGTGTCTGGCCCATTGTTGGGGTATTTACCCCCTTCTTGACAACCTTGGGATCCCTTAGGTTTTCCTTGGGAGTCCTGGGCAGTTGTGAGCTACCCGTTGAGGGGTTTTCCCCTCTGTCAAGTCCGGTTCCTCCGGACTCAAGTCCGAACGGAGGTCCGAAGATTAGTGTACGAAGTTCGTAGGATGGACGAACGGAGTTCGGAGCGACAAGGGGGTACCTAGGAGGACGTTGGCGCAGGACTTGTGTGTCGCGCCCTTGCCTAGACTCTGTCCTCGTATTTCGTAGGAGGGAAGGAGAGAGAAGGGAGAGAGAAGGGAATCGGACGAGAGACAGGAGGTGACTGGTTTGATATTCGTACTGAGGTACAGAAAACGGGGTACAGGAAGCTTATATACTAAAGT
>JBBPMX010000360.1:0-14904 GCA_038090515.1 Pulveroboletus cf. viridisquamosus | reverse complement strand
TATTTCCATCATGTTGTTGGTGCTGAATCTTTTTTCCCTTGGGTCCAAGAACACGTTCTTTTGTACCTCCACCTGGTTGGAACCCGGTTTCATCAGCAGCCCATAAGCAATCTGGTTCGATCTGTTCATTTCTAAGTGTAGTCTCAAGGAGTGTATAAAACTCCTTGTTGGTGACTTGGTTGACTGCACGGCCCCGAGCAGTGTCTAACGCAGAGCTCCAGTACCTCCCAAGACGACTGGAATGTTTTTCAACAAAGCGGTTTGTCCAGTTTTTGCCGACTCCTTCAAAGTCTTTGCCAAGGCGCTTTTTTAGTATTGCATCCACATGCTCCTTCAGCCTCTTATGGGTAAGTGGAAATCCCCGCCGTGCAAAGTCAAGACAGTATTCAATCACGTTCTCAGCTTCTTCATCCTGGATATGTGCCTTGTCCTCTGTACTGGCTTGTGTTTTGCTTCTTCCACCTTTTATGCGACGGGATACTGTCATGTGATTAATGGTTACTGACCTCTTTGTCTTCCTAAGCCATTCAGCTGAAGTCTCTCTGCAGATTGCTTGAAGGCTTCTTTGCTCTGGTTTCGGCTTTGTTTGCTCTGCCCAGTATACTTCTATAGCATATGCAATTGCCTTTTCTTGTTCCTGAGTGGCAAGCTGTCGTTTTTTGGAGATAGAGAGAGAGCGACCAACCATAGTAGCACTAGCTGGACTGCCAGCCAGGAAAAGTGAAAGCAGGCGCATGTGCTTGCAAATTGCTGCGGCTGGACAGTGTCCTCCATTCTCCGTTCCAAATTAGGCTAATCATGTATTGATAAGATAAGATATGGTGAAATGTGACCTGCTGCACTGGCATTGAGCTGGCAAGTCACTGAAACATTTGATCTGTATGAAAAATATATAGCAAGCCACTGTTTAGTATTATTCACATCTTACTCACAATTCCATTGTTCATCAGGCAAGTACAATGACACTGTAACATAGAGAGTGTAAAACATGACATAAAACCATCTCCTACTATGGACTAATACATGAAAGGTTCATTTTGCCATGTACAAATTATATAGACAGAGATTCTCAATGACTGGATGACTGTTGTGTGGCCTATAATCAACCTGGAGAGGTGTGGTTGCTAAGTGGCTCAAACACTGGTGGTGGCTCAAACAGTGGTGGATGACTGTATGGAATCAGATGAAGGGATTCAGACTAGGGGGGGTTCAGAGGTCAGAGTTAATAAGGGTCAGGACAGATATGACAAAATATCAAAATCTAAAAGTCACTAAATATTCATCACTTTCAGTCAGCTCATAAGGTGTGCTCCTGTATTATCCAAGTCAATTGATATTAGCTCTAAGTAGGTGTTAAGAAGATATAAGTGACCTGAAGTCAAGTGCCAAGGCATGTTTTGCAACATAATTTTCTCACAGTGACAACTTGCCTGAAAAGAACAGCAATCATATATCATAACTGCCTTATGGACCAGTTGTTAAAAACTCAATAAATAACCTAGATGAGTTTGTTTGTCCCCAACTGTACCAATGTCAAGCAGACTTTTCGAACTCCGCGACTCCGGCTCCGCGATACATGCCGCCGGCATCTTGCCTATCCTGTGCGCACCACCAAACGCGAGGCGGACCGTTCTGGCTCCCGAATGATGTCCTTCTTCTCCTCCGTGCTCCTTTGGTTCAGCAGGTGAGTATCTAATACTCGGTCCCGCTCGGGGGTACACTCGTTAACCTCGCGCTTCCTAGTATCTTCTTTGCCAAATCGGCCGAGATTTCGGTAGTCGGATTACAAGTGCGTTTCCCTGCGTATGTGGAAATGGAGATGCGACTAAACAGATTATGAAACCCGTGTAGGCATCAGGGAAGACGTCGTTCGTAAACGTCATCGGGTCCGGACAAGTTCGTCTGTCGTTCTCATCACGCCATCCCTAAGATTCAACTCATCTCATGATGATGAACGACAGTGGACAGAAGATGTTGCTCCGACTGTTGCATTCAATTACCGCAAAGTTCGCAAGGGCGCGGTGACACTCAAGATTTGGGACGTTGCCGGTCAACCCAAATTCCGCTCCATGTGGGAGAGGTATTGTAACGGCGTTGATGCAGTCGTGTACGTCCCCGTTCCCCCCCATCTCTCCCTTTTTTTCTCCTTTTCCTCTGTCTTTCGAATGCAAGCTCACCGTCGGCAAAGATTTGTTGTAGATTCTGCAGACGTGCGTATCCAAGCGCAATGACATAATTTAAGCGATGGTCGGATGACGCTGCGCGCGTGCAGAAAGAAAAATTCAGCACGGTTCGTTTCGAACTTCACCAATTACTTTCACAGCCCAGTCTTGCCTACGTTCCATTACTCGTCGTGCGTATCTATCGTCCAATTTCGTCCTTCCCATATTTTTGACCCATCATACATCATCAGCTTGGGAACAAAAATGACCTTCCGGACCATGCAACTGTAAAGGACCTCATCCGCGAGCTGTCAGTGAGCTATTCGGTTGAAAGACT
Source organism: Pulveroboletus cf. viridisquamosus (assembly GCA_038090515.1). NCBI lineage: Eukaryota > Fungi > Basidiomycota > Agaricomycetes > Boletales > Boletaceae > Pulveroboletus > Pulveroboletus cf. viridisquamosus. The sequence goes on along the minus strand of JBBPMX010000360.1, from coordinate 12,405 downwards.
CTGTTTCAGCTCACTTTTACATAGTCAACTGGATAAAATTCAGAACCGTCCTGTTTCGGTGAGCACTCGTATTTCACCTTGGGTTATTGTTAACCTAGCACTATTCATTCAGTGCTATTCTGTAAGCGAATCCATTTCCCTCGAACCGAGCCCCACTCACCAACATTCACAAGTGCTCAATGCGGAGTCAGCACAATCTGTAAGATCCAGTGCATATAGGGGAGCAAATGTCACTGACCCGACATACTCAGAGACATTGTGCTCCGATGGCTGACAGAGCGCGGTCACTGACACTCGTGATGAATGTCGGGAGACCTGTAATGGAATGCGACCATTTGACATATTTCCTGTGGTGGTTGCATATCATGCCAGTATTTTGTCTTACTACCATTTCCGCTAATAAGCTGGATATTTTTCCCACTGTAGCAAAATATTCATGCATACAAGTAGGATGGCGTCCGATATCTGCAAAGAACACCTAGTTCTCTTCCATCCTCTCCTCTTGCCCTTCCCTTCTAGCTTGCTCCCCGATGGCCCTCAGAAACGCACCGACTCCTGTTCCGGCACTCTCTGGTAACCCAAGACTCCGGACAAACCCCCCCAACGCGCCCGTCCTGAGTGCCCTATCCAATTGAGCGACTGCCACGCGGAATGGGGGCGAGTTTATCGTGCGCTGTAGGCTTTCGGTGAGTTGGGCTGTTTGCTGAGGCGTCAAAGGCGCATCGCCAGATGGTAGGAGGTCTGGAGGGAGGTGGGGGAAAAGAGAGGGTAAAAGTTCGGGACGGGACGTGAAGAGCGGGAGCAGATTGGGAGGTGTAAGGATGTCTGTCAGAGAGACTTCGTCGTCTGGACGTGCTGAGTCTAAGAGAGAAGAATAGACAGATGAAGCAACGGACCTGGATTGGACCCGGCACTGGCTCCCATGGAGGTCACGAGCGCTCGAAGTCGCGCAAGCTGTTCAGGCGTCGTCCCTGGCGGGAGTGAGGTGGGTGGCGTATTGCCGGATCTGCAGAAAGTAAAGATCAGTAAACCGGTGGGAACAGTACGTGACATACGACGCGGTGGGTGTCTGCGACGTGGATGCCTGGGAATCCGCCGCCCTCGAGTCCCAGACGGGAATGATAGTCGGATCTGCGAGCAATCTATTGAGATTGTGTACGAACTCCTCGTCTCGACGAGAAGATGCATCCTGAAAGACCGGTCAGTACGTTCGTTACCCTCCCTATCTCGCGCCCATCACCTGCATCCAGTACTAGAATTCTCATCAGTGTGTCATCGGGGTTTAGGGAAGGGCCAGCTCACAAAGTATTTGTAGTCCGAACTGTCGAACCGGAGGACATACGTTCTCCCACCTGGGGCCTGTTGCACTTTCTCAAAGGTTGCGTCGCCAGGGAAGAGGATCAATTCTTCTCTGACACCCCCTGCCGGGCGTTCTATCCACGCGAATCGGAGGAGGCCTTCGTCGTTGCTGTTAGAGAGTACGATTGCGCCTTTGGTAGGGTTTGGGTCGACAAAGTTGGTTCCGGCGCGCCTAAAGCATCGTCCGGCTTTGAATGCGAGGAGGGTTCGACTGTCTGTGAGAGGGGCAGACATGGAAGATAGTAGCAGATATGTATTGACGAGCAGGACGCGTGTATGTCGGAGTTTCAAGGGTGGTCGACCAATCAGGCTAGGCAGACGGTCCTCTATTCACCACGACTGCCGCACATCGTTGCCTCTTCATGGATGATGTGTCTTATCTGGCTTTGGGACGATCCAGACAAAAATGAAATCGGCTGAGACTATGCTCCAAAGCAGTGATTGCGATGGGAAGAGAATACTAGCAAGGCTCGCTATGACCTGTCCGCTGTTCAGTGAAGTGGCATTGGATGTACTTTATTTCAGCCAACTGAGTTTCCCTAATGTCCTTCTCCAGACTTCCATGGATGAGACTGGTTGGTCGGCAAGTATGCAAAACGAATTCGGTCCATCCAGATACAGGGTCACGACGTGCTAGCACCTATATTGGCAAATCGAATGGTTTTCATTCTAAATGCTCCCTTGATAACAGATACTTGTGGACATCTCCCAATGGATATTAGGCAGTGGGAGTTGACTATATGTACTGGTAGTGGCTTGGTGATAATCGATGAGTCATGAGTGATTGTTAAAGGTGATGTCATGGCATATGGCTTACACAAGCAAGGCTTCGGGCAGCATCAACCAAGTTCAAAACTGGACTGAATCGCTATGTAGGTAGATATAGTCCCCTATTCACCCATGACCCTTGTACAGCTGCCATGGCGTTCCAAGCGACTGCTGCACATCGCTGCCTCCTCATTTCCGAAATTCTGCGTCTTATCTGTGAATTTATCTGGCTTTGGAATGACGCAGACGAAGATGCATTCGGTGGGTATGGCCGGCGGATACCACTAAACCGTGATCACAACGGGAAGAAAACACTGGCAATGCTTGCTAGAACCTGTCGGTCATTCAGCGGAGTGGCATTGGAGTTACTTTGGCGGGACCTTAACAATCTTGATCCATTATTCATGATCAATGTAGCTCACAAGGTTTGTCATTTATCCATACTCAGGTCTATTTGCACTAATTTCGCCTATTTTTCAGGCTTCCATGGATGAGACTGGTTGGTTGTCGTTTCGCAAGCATGCAAAACGTATTCGGTCTATCCAGGTATACAACATGCTAGAACCCGCTTTGGCAAACCAAATATTCACCACCTTGCATGAATGCCATACGAGAGAACGTCTCCTCTTCCCCAACCTCACCAAATTCTACTGGAGCAATACTATGATTGGCGATCCTCACAACCCCCGCGCTTCATTTTTTACATATTTCGCGGGTCCTGCACTGACCACCCTCGTACTCTCCATTGATCTCCATCTCGTCCCTTCGCTCGCTTCTGAAACGGCCATATTCTCTGATCTGCCCAATCTCTGTCCAAATGTCACCTCATTCTCCCTTTTCTTCGGCTTAAGTTGCTCCAATGAGACCGCCCATTCTCAACTAGTAGGCGCAATGGCGAGCCAATGGAAGATGCTTCAAACCTTGCGATCCTGTGCCATTCCACGATCAGATATGGAAAAAATCGCTTCTCGAGGCACTCTTGAGACTCTCGGGATCGAAATCGTTGATCCCGACCCGGTATACGCAGGAACAATCCCAGACACGGTCCGGAAATTGATGCTCGTAGCGTCGAACGTTACCTTCTGCAGGTCTTATCTAAAGAATATGCACGCAAGCCCCACTATCTGCTGTCTCTTCATTGACATGTACGACGTCATGCGTCTGAGAATCACAGCGTTGATCCAGCTTCTCTCTCGTCACCTCGACAGATCTCGTTTAGAATGTCTCAGGATTGGGAATCCATATCTCCCTTTTGGACCACACCGGAAGGCACCAGAGCTCTTAATACGCCACATCCGAACACTCGTCAAATTCACGTCGTTACGCGAGCTGGACTTGGACCAGTTTTGTGCGTCGCAGTTGGGTGATGACGCGTATCTTCGGATTGGATTGAGATTACCATGCTTGCGCCACTTGAAGATTGGCACAGCAAGGCCACCGTCGCCGATCGACCCCTGCCCAGCGGCCACAGTGGCAGCAGTGACCACCATACTGACATATTCTAAACATTTGGAGACACTCCACATTGTATTCGATGGGACAGTCTCGGGTCTACCATCACTTACCCGATCCGCTTTTGATTCGGAGTCGTGTCGTGAACGGTTGGGAGGCAACGAGTCTGAGGAATGGAGTAGAGCGTTGTGCTCGGCAGTAGCGTGGGAGGGATGGGGCGTACCAAACGAACGTATTACGACGCTGCATGTCGGCCATTCACCCGTTGCGGACGCCACCGTTCGCACCCTGGCATCATCTCTCAAAATGCTGATGCCCAATCTCAGGAAAATTCAGCACAACGCGGACGAGAGATGGGAAACAGTTCAGAATTTGTTAACGAGTTGAACAAGGGTGGTGGTCGTTCTCTGTGGGAGTTGTCCTGAATGTATCAAGAGAACTTACCTAGGGAGGTCTCGAGATCGTGATGTTGCTGCCATGCCCAATGATATCTATATTTATCTCCATAAGCCACGCGTGCTACCTGCGACAAAGGTAAGGCAAATCACAACTCAGCCATCACCGAACAGATAAATGGACTTGGGGGGTGAAGGAAGCGAGGACCAATTTTCGTGACTCCCGGGATCATATGAAATCACAGTAGCGCGCACGTACCAAGTTCCCGACTCCAAGGAACTGACTATAATCCCATGTTTGCGTGAATTGTGTTATGCCAATGCAACGACACGGTATTGATATAGTGAGAGCATGGAACTGGCGGATCGTAGTTCAAGTCCCTGTCAGGAAATCCAAAGTTGTCGTCCATCGTGCTTTCCCTGTACGATTGCGCCTTTGGTAGGGTTTGGGTCGACAAAGTTGGTTCCGGCGCGCCTAAACAGATCTGTGACCTAACTTCTCGTGATGGCCTTGACAGGTTCTTTGTCAAGATGAACGAGTTGCTGAGGACCAAAACTCACGAATGCTCTTCTCCTGCATGTATGCGTTCAAGACGCGCGAGCCACTGGCGCTGAACCTTGCCTTGCGCCAGCCACAATACAACTAAGGCATATCAGGTATATCCCTAAAGTTCGAATACAGCTCCCGCGGATAAATACGTACGCAATCGTGAGCAAGTTGAAGGTCCCATGCAGGCGCATCGACCACATCCATTTGTCTTGACCTAGTTCCCAGCGCCAAGTACGGGGTCAAGGCGAATGAACACGATGACAAAGTATGTATGGAGAGCCACACCTAGTTTTCACTGGGAGTGTCTATCTGGGACGTGGGATGCAGGGTCGCGCCAAGGCGACGAGGCACGAAGCAAGGCACATGAGGCCTTGAGGAATAAACCTGGCAAACGCTCTTCGTTCACTGCTCTATTCAACAGAGCACGAACACTTACTCATTAGTTTTTTCGGGTGTACCATGACTTCGTTAGCAGAGAGAGAAACAGCAACCTAATGCATTCCCACGATGTAAGTTCATTTGCTGGATCATGGACGTGAAATTGAAAATCTGCCGCACCAGCTACTGTGAGGGTGTGAAACGGGGCAGGATAGGGTGTATACGCAGAGTCTCATAGGTGAATACAATCTCATGTCCTCTCAAATCTTGCCATGTGCGCGACCCTTGAACGGCCCTTTGGTATGGTTCATGAGATAGGTTGTAACAGGAGGATCAAGCAAGTACTCACATGACGGACTTACCGGGCTACTCGGGTCACGGCAGGGATTGAAGCCTTCGAATCGAGATGCCGGAGAACAATTGCATCCAACGCAAGCGTGGTAATGGAGTGACATGACACCCAAAACGTTTGGAATTCCAACACAAACCCAAACCAAGCGCAAATGCAGACTCTTGATCAAAGTCGACACCACATAAACCGAAAGGTCCGTTCACGATGGTGCGTACTGCACCACAGACCACGCCAGTATCGGAGGTCCAGAAGAAAGTCGCATACCCCATACGTCCATCGCACATCATGATCAGCTCCCGACCCGGGTCCGACCTGCACCGTCACTCACGCATTTGCTTTCCCCATAGCCGTGTCTGCCACTGCTGCCGACGCCATCGCCGTCTGCCAACGTTCGCGGCTCTTCTGGCATGTATCGCACTCGCCTGCCTGACGTGGGCGTGTTGGCTATTCACGACGGAGTACTCGTCTGTGTGTGTTCCTCTTCGCTCTCGTTGATCCGCTCTCATCTGTGTAGTCATCAGCGTCCCAACGTACTGCACCAGAGGAGCTCGACGCACCTTTGACGGCGCCGCACGCGTCATATGAGGATCCGAACGTAGTACGCCAGCTCGATATCGGCCTCGACGAGCCCGAGGCACGCTTCGAGGGCCTCCGCGCCGACCTCACCACCAGGTACCTCGCCTACTTGCCTCACAGCGGCCTCCACAACCAACGCATCGCGCTCGAAAACGCCATCACACTCGCCCGTCTCCTCAACCGCACGCTCCTCGTCCCACCCGCCCGCCTCGGCCCAAAAACGCTGCACTACGTCCGTTCGAGCACGCTTTCTCGGATGCTCGAGCTCAGCGATAAGCAACAGGGGAGAAACCACTGTGCGCATATCCCGGTGGATGTGCCACAGCCGGATGAGTGTATAGATTATATGGCGTACACGTTCGTCGCGTGGGCGTGGCTGGTGGATTTGGGACCGATCGAGGCTCAGCAACCACTAGTCCGTGCGTCGAATGGGACTGCGGCATGGATGGAGGAATGGTTGGGCATTGGACCCAACGAGACACTCTTCCTTCCCGACACTGAGCCATACGAGTATCAGTTCGTGGACACGCCTGCACCTGCGCGGGAGGGCGTCAAGTTCCTCCGCACCATCTCCATCGATACGCTCGCTGCCGTGCCCCAGCGGCTGATCCAATTCGGGACGCTCTTTGGTTCCTCACGACTCCGACTCCGAGAGGCCCAGAATAGACGGGTACGGAAAGAGGTGAGACGCCATATGGTGTTTGCAAATGCGGCGTTTACACTCGCCTCCGAGAGGATTGGGAAGGCACTTGGAGGAATGTATGTGGGTGCGCATGTCCGCGTAGGGGACGGTCGGTTTCAAGATGGGGCACGTGCAAATGTGAGACTCGTTTGGTGGAAGCTGGTGCATGGTATTCTGGGACTAGACGCGGAGGCAACACTAGGGCTTGAAAGGAATATTTTGACGAGGATAGGAGAGACGAGGACGACGGATGGCAAGGACGACGGGGTAGATGTGGGCAACGTGTTGGAGCCACCCGAGTTATCGCCAGACGTACCCAGTCTACGAGTGCCTCACCCCCCACTTGCCCCGCTTCCTGCTATTTTTCCCCCGAAACTGCCCTGCCGCAACCGAATGCATACAACGCCGAGCCTCCGCCGCCTCAACGTCCCTCTGTTCGTCGCGACGGATGCACCGGCAGGCCTAGATGATCCACTACTCGGGCCACTGCTACACGCATTTCCATGCGCGTTCACTCTAGCGTCGTTTGGCGCAGAGATGACCCATCTCGATCAGCTTCGGAACGGGTATGATGGAGTGCGTTTGGGGGAGCACCTAGCCCCGATCGTGGATGCATTGGTGATGGGTGGGGCGTGGGCCGTGGTGGGGACGGAAGGGAGCACGTTTAGTCGGTATGTAGAGGATGTGCTCTGGAGGGTCTCGCATGGTTGGGAGATTGTGCAAAGGGGATAATCAGGCGAGGAAGTAAAGTTATTGCAGGGAATGATTGTAACTGTCGCTCACAACATATTGCACAAAGGGTGGTGATGAAAAGAAATCGTGTTGATTGAAAGCCTATTGTGGGTGTTTGCAAGACAGTTGCGATGTGTACCATAACGATCCTTTGACTGCGTCATGGGTAGTATGTTGCGAGAACGTGACGGATAACTCCAAATAAGGACAACTCGGTAGCTGGCTGTGCATCGCACAACTTAGTAGTTGTCCAACTTCTCGAATAACCTGACACACATTCCCAGTAGTCCTTGATAACCCTAGTGCCTGCTACCCACGGGAATTTTCACACCGCAGGTATGTCTGTCACACTGCGGGTTTGTACGGTATAACCGTACGTTGTTGGTCAGCCGACCCTCGGTGTTACCCGTGTATACCGACTGCTGCGGCAGAATATATTCGAGCGTTTAGGGTACCCCCCTTCCCACAGAGACCTACCACTAATCCCAGCGATCTTTGAGGGATTCCAAGTGTTGACGTTTCGACCATTTGTGCCATTGTCACAGTTTTCTCCGACAAAATTACACTGATACGTCCCCTATCGAGCTCCCATGGTGCCTCTGAACTTGAGGCAACTCAGGCCGAATTGCTCCAATGCGATGGACTTACAGACCACTGCCACACATCGTTGCCTCTTCGTTTCCGATATCCTGCGTCTTGTCTTCGAATTTATCTGGCTTTGGGACAGGGACCCGCATAAAGGAGATGCAGTCGAAGATCTGATGGGCTGGGAGATGTGTAACAGACGTCTCGGCGGTGACGGGAGGAAAACCCTGGCAGTTCTCGCTAGAACATGCCGGTCGTTCAGTGAAGTCGCACTGGATTTTCTTTGGCGGGACAGTCTCAGTGAATTTGATATGTTGCTCAACATTTGTCCAACTCGCGAGGTGTGTCGTTTTTCCATTGTATTTCAGTCCACTCAAGTCCAGTTGATCTGATTCGCCAGGCTTCCCCAGATGAGACCAGCTGGTCGTCGTTTCGCAAGTATGCAGGACGCATCCGGTCCATCCAGATATGGGGGCCCAGCCCATACATGTCTGCTTCAGTAAAACGAGCACTTGTCGATTCGCTTGAATGCTACCCTAGAGACCGCCTTCCCATCTTTCCCAACCTCACCGAGGTCCACTGGAGAGAGAATACGATTTCGGGTGTCGATTATTTCGGCGTTCCACTGCTTAAATATTTTGTAAGCCCTGCAGTGACCACCCTTTGGCTCGACTTCTTCCGTTATCAGTGTCTCGGCTATTCAGAATTAGCCATACTCTCTGACCTCCCCAACCTCTGTCCAAACGTCACCTCATTCCACATCTTCTTCACCTGTTTTCGGGGTAGGGATCTTTCTCAAAAAGTAGGTGCAATGGCAAGCCGGTGGAAGAGGCTTAAAGACCTACGATCGTGCGCCATTCCACAATCAGATCTAGAACACGTTGCTTCTCAACACACGCTCGAGACCCTCGGGATCGATATCGTCGCTTCTTCGCCAACACCTGCTGGAACACTCCCGAACACGATTCAGACATTGTTCCTCTTTCCAGAGGACACCGCCCTCTGCAGGCGCTATCTAGAACATGTTCATACAAGCCCCACGAGCTGCTCTCTCTCCATAGGCATGAACCAGATCGACTATCCGGAGATCGAAGCATTATTCTACCTCCTTCCCTCTTGTCTCAACACATCGCGCTTAGAACGTCTTGTGGTGGAGCCCAGACCTACCTTTTTCGGAACGAATCTGTCAAAAGTACCAAAGCTCCAGAAAGTCTTCATTCAGGCGCTCATCCCATTCACATCCTTACGCGAGCTGGACCTGGACCGGTTCTGTGTATCCCAGTTTGGCGACACCGAGTATGCTCTGATGGCCGATGCGTTCCCACACTTGCACCACTTGAAGGTGGGGACAGCAAGGCAGCCATGGGCGGTCAAGTACGCGCGCCCAGCAGCCACCGTGACCGCACTGGTTACTCTGCTGACATATTGTCCACATCTGGAGACGCTCTCTCTTTCGTTCCAGGTGGCGCGTGGGTCATTGTTAACACAATCTTCTTCGAGTTCTGGGGAGTTGGGAGACCAGGACTGTGTGAGGTCACGGTCAGGTATGGAACAGTGCTCGGGAGGGGCGGGATCGGGATGGAGCGTGCAAAACACACGTATTACGACGCTGCACGTCGGGTATTCACACGTCACAAGCGTCGATGCTGGTGCCCTCGCAACGTATCTGAAAACCCTGATGCCCAATCTAAGGGACATTCAACATCACAAATTATACGAGGGATGGGGTGCGGTTCAAAAATATATCAACGGGTTGAATGACGGTAGTAACTTATAGACTACGAGTGCCTCACCCCCCGCTTGCCCCGCTTCCTGCCACTTTTTCCCCGAAGCTGCCCTGCTGCAACCGAATGCATACAACGCCGAGCCTCCGCCGCCTCAACGTCCCTCTGTTCATCGCGACGGATGCACCAGGTCTAGATGATCCGCTACCCGGGCCACTGCTACACACATTTCCATGTGCAATCACTCTAGCGTCGTTTGACGCAGAGACGGCCCATCTCGACCAGCTTCGGAACGGGTATGACGGGGTGCGTTTGGGGGAGCACCTAGCCCCGATCGTGGATGCATTGGTGATGGGTGGGCTGTGGGCCGTGGTGGGAACAGAAGGGAGCACGTTTAGTCGGTATGTAGAGGATGTGCTCTGGAGGGTCTCGCATGGTTGGGAGACTGTGCAAAGGGGATAATTTTGTTGACCACCCACATCTATATACATTGTGGGCGGGTTGATGAAGCATAGATTTGTGTACGACTTTCTGTCCATGAACGCCAATATACAGAGGGCCATTGAACATGATGACCTCGTTCGGTTTCTGTAACGAGGCGACTGACAGCTATGGCAGGCGGCGGTTCAGTGGTACCAGACTGATCCCAACGATATTGCCATATTGGTTATGATTCCAAGTGTTGACGTTTCGACCATTTGTGCCGTTCTCACAGTTTTCTCAGACACAACTACATTGATTAGTACGTCCCAGCTCCTATGGTACCTCTGAACTTGAAGCATCCCAAGCCAAATTGCTCCCATGCGATGGAACAGACCGCTGTCACACATCGTTGCCTCTTCGTTTCCGATATCCTGCGTCTTGTCTTCGAATTTATCTGGCTTTGGGACAGGCCGCGTAAAGGAGATGCAGTTGAAGATCTGATGGGCTGGAGGATGCGGAACAGACGTCTAGGCGGCGACGGGAGGAAAACACTGGCAGCGCTCGCTAGAACATGCCGGTCGTTCAGTGGAATTGCACTGGATTTTCTTTGGCGGGATATTCTCCGCGGGTTTGATCCGTTGCTCAACATTTGTCGAAATCGCGAGGTGTGTCGTTTTTCCATTGTATTTCAGCCCACTCAAGTCCAGTTGGTCTGATTCGCCAGGCTTCCCCAGATGAGACCAGCTGGTCGTCGTTTCGCAAGTATGCAGAACGCATCCGGTCCATCCAGATGTGGGGGCCCCGCCCATACATATATGCTCCAGTAGAACGAACACTTGACGCCTCGCTTGAACGCTACTCTCGAGATCGTCTTCCCACCTTTCCCAACCTCACTGAGGTCCACTGGAGAGAGAATAAGGTTTCAAGAGTTGATTATTATGGCATTCCACTGCTTAAATATTTTGCAAGTCCTGCAGTGACCACCCTTCGATTCTACTTCTTTCGTTCGCAGTGTCCACGCGATTCAGCATTAGCCATACTCTCCGACCTCCCCAATCTCTGCCCAAACGTCACCTCATTACACATCTTCTCCACCCGTTCTCGGGGTTGGGATCTTTCTCAACAAGTAGGTGCAATAGCAAGCCGGTGGAAGAAGCTTAAAGACCTACGATCGTGCGCCATTCCACAATCAGATCTAGAACACGTTGCTTCTCAACACACTCTGGAGACCCTCGGGATTGAGATCGTCACTTCTTCGCCAATACCTGTTGTAACGCTCCCGGACACGATTCAGACATTGCTGCTCTTTCCGGACAACGCTGCTCTCTGCAGGCGCTACCTAGAACATGTTCATGCAAGCCCCACGAGTTGCTCTCTCTCCATAGGCATGAACCATATCGACTATCCGGAGCTCGAAGCGTTATTCTACCTCCTTCCCTCTTGTCTCAACACATTGTGCTTAGAACGTCTTGTGGTGGAACCTAGATCTATCTTTCTCAGAACGAATTTGTCGGAGGTACCAAAGCTGCAGAAACTGTTCATTCAGGCGCTCATCCCATTCACGTCCTTACGCGAGCTGGACCTGGACCGGTTCTGTGTATCCCAGTTGGGCGACACCGAGTATGCTCTGATAGCCGATGCATTCCCACACTTGCGCCGCTTGAAGGTGGGCACGGCAAGGCAGCCACGGGCGGTCAAGTACGCGCGCCCAGCAGCCACCGTGACTGCACTGGCCACTCTGCTGACATGTTGTCCACATCTGGAGATGCTCTGTCTTTCGTTCAAGGTGGCGCGTGGGTCATTGTTAACACAATCTTCTTCGAGTTCTGGGGAGTTGGGAGATCAGGACTGTGTGAGGTCACGGTCAGGTATGGAACAGTGCTCGGGAGGGGCAGGATCGGGATGGAGCGTGCAAAACACACGTATTACGACACTGCACGTTGGGTATTCACACGTCACAAGCGTCGATGCTGGTGCCCTCGCAACGTATCTGAAAACCCTGATGCCCAATCTAAGGGACATTCAACATCACAACCTGTACGAGGGATGGGATGCAGTTCAAAATTATATTGACGGGTCGAATGACGGTACATCTGCTTTTGCAGCCGACAGTGCCAACAGTTCAGAAACCGAATCGGTTTCTGTTTTGAGTATACGGTCTACTCCCTCCTAACATATAGGGGGTATACCCCATACTCCCTCATTACCCATAGCTTTTGGCATATCCCAAGTTGGTTTGCAGGGATTCAATGTCAATAACCCATAACCAATAGTACATAGTCAATTTCCCCAGCCAAAATCCATAACTTTAATGACTAAGCATGGAATATATCTATATTTGGGATATATATATATTACATTATCACATTTGATTCCTGCAGTTAGATAACCCAGAATATGACATCACCATAATTCCCACTGTCATGAAA
>JBBPMX010000359.1:0-14918 GCA_038090515.1 Pulveroboletus cf. viridisquamosus | reverse complement strand
GAGGAGGAGACCCCTCATCTGACATCGGGTGAGAGTATTCAGCTCCAAGTCAGGGTCATCTGGGATGACAGGGGTACCAGTAGCCCCAGGGAAGACCTTCTGGATTGCCTGGCGCTGGTCATTGGTAGGGCATCTATGCTGCCACCATTTGACATAGTTGATCCACACCCCATTAGGGGTGTCAAACGACGGAGCGTTGTGAGGGAGGAGGGGCTTCTTCCCCAACAGAACAAGTGGGCCTTGTGGTCAGCCCTTGGAAGAGCTACCCTTCTTCTGGGTAGTGGTGAATGTGGACCCTGAAGGTTGGTCCATAACGCATGATATGAGCGGCATGCTGGAGCTCTGCTCCCGGATAGATGGAGCAGTGTGCTCCTGAGGGGTTTTGATGCCTCCCTCAACACTGGTCAAGGTGGTGGTAGCCAGACTGGATGTGATACACTCCCTGAGCACTAGGGCAGTGGGCAGTGGGACAGTCTCAGCAGGCTGGGCACCTGCATCCTTGGAGGCTCGGGCTGCCTCCTTCATGGCCTCTTTCTTTTTCTTGGCCTTTTCAGAGGCTTATGCAGGGGGCCTCCATTCCTTCATGACGGTGTGCATCACTTCGCTGGTGCCCAAGTCGCAGTGCTTTCTCCAGAGGTGGAGGAATGTGAGCAGGTCATGAGCCTGCTTGAGATGAGGGGCTTTCCCCTCTTGTTCGTTTTGCACCCTGGCAAACAGGGCATGGACACTGTCTCCAGTGTTGTGGAGACAGATGGGGCCCATGATGCCCCTGTCCATTTGGACAGTGAAGGCAGTAGACCACCAAGGAGGAGTGGGGGGACAGATCCCCTTTGAGATGTTTCGAAGGGGAGCCTCGAGAGGCTCCCCTTGGTATGCATAGAGGTTTCCCTCTATTCTGACAAAAAGGGTGTGCACACCCTTGGAGTCGACAGCGTCCCCTAGGATGAGGACACCCTGGGGGAACTCCACCCAGTAAATTTGGGGAAGAGATTCCCCTGGATGAGTGGTGGTGAGGCTGGCTCATCCATGATCATGTCCTTGTATGGGAGTATGGGAGGTAGCTCAGGGAGAGGAGAGATTGCTCTCTCCTTCCCCTTGTGAGAAGGAACTGCAGGCAGAGCCTGTGTGGGAAGCAGAAGGGGGGGAGCATCAGGACCTGCCTGTGCCCTCCCCCTGAAAGAAGGAGCTGGTGGCTAGGGAGCCACTGTGAGAGGAATGGGAGGGAGAGCACCAGAGGTGCCACCCGAAGACATGGCAAGGGTGTCATGCAGACGGGTGATTTCGTCGCATGCCTCCACAAGTGAGGAGCAGAGGTTGTGACAGTCATGTTGGAGGTGGTCGATGTGACCCACCAAGTCGGTGTATACGTCATGCTGACATAGACAAGCTATGTTGTCAGCGAGGTCAGGGATGGCCTTGGGAATACCATCTGTGTTGACAGCCATGGCAGCACTGAGGTGCAACACATAGGTGTTGCAGGCCTCACAGTCACATTCATGATGGAGGGTGGGCAAGTGGGGGTGGGAGATCAACTGCCCAGGGGACAGATGATGGCAACGTTTGTTGCAATTGTTGTGAACGGCTCATCACGTTCACCGAGAAACCGAACCTAACCGTCGGCTGGACCAAACCATAACCCTAGAGAGAGGAAGCTGATGACGGAGCTACCCGGCAGAAGGAAGGAATGCCCATAACGGGGGCTAGCCGGAGCAGGAACCGCCAGAGCTTCTTGAGGGACGAGGGCGAAAGCCCTTAGCAGACAGAGGGAGCCAAACTGACAAGTGGCTAAAGCTGGGGTTCCCGGCTTTAGGCCACTGGCCTTATATATTGCCTGAGTCTGCGCACGGACCAAGCTGTACACTACTATACATGGTAATGAACGTACTACGGTAAGCATAATGAATGGAATGGAAGGACGGAGATTAAAGAGGTCAGGCTTCAAGGAGGAGAGCCCTGAGATCTAGATCGTAGTCCTAGGAGATAGGATCAGAGATCCGAGGATCGGGATCGAATACTAATGGATACATGGGGGAGATTAGATCGGATCGAGAGATCTAGGAGGTGGCAGGATTGCCGTGGAGATCCGATGGGGATTGAGGGTTAGGGTAGTCTAAGGGTTGTCAACGTGTAACCCTAGAGGCTATGATGTCATAGGCTAGACTCATCAGGTGACGGATGATGTCATAGCACGTGACTGGTCATGTGATCGGCCTCATGGAGGTCACATGACGTAACGAACGTGAGGATGAAGGAGTGTGAGGAAGAAAGGAGTGTGGGTAAAAGTTAGGTGCAAGGGGATTCGTAACAGCAATAAGTGTCACACACAGGCAACAAGGAAGGGTTGTGGCGCCATTTGGCACCACTGCTGATTGTGCGGCTGCTGTGGCAGCCAGCACAGGAGGCCAACCTTGTGGACAAGCCTACAGGGGATGTGCAATCATATGAGAGGGATCAACCATGGTCAATGCCCTCTGGGGACTGAGAGACACGAGAGGAAGAGGTTGAGGACAGGGTAGGGGAGCAGCTATGCTTGGACATGCTAGGTGCACAGGATGGTGATGGTAAGAAGAGAGGTGGTGGACGTGATATGATATAAGTAAAGTAAACCGAAAGGGGGAATGTTACGTAAGGAAATAAAAATGATCGGCGATATGGGAGTGTAATCAGGGGTGGTGCTATTTGTTTGGATGTGTGGCATACTTGTTTGTCATTGTTTTTCTTGTTTATTGTTTTTTATTTGTTTGTTTATTCTTTTTCTTTTTCTGACCATGTCATGTGGGTTAATTTATTTGCTAGTGTTGTGGATCAATTGATTGATTGAACCACTACACTACCCACTTGGTGGGTTTGTGCACCTCAGCACACTCATTGCCTTGCGAGGCAGCTGGCATACATTTTGTACTCCATGGAGCTCGAGGTACCTGTCTAGGGCCTCAAGCTTGTGACAATTGGAGCTGGGCTCCCAAGTGGAATCTCCAAGGTTCCACTTGATGAGAAAATGGGTCATTCGGCCCTCCCAGCAGTGGGCAAGTATCTCATCCACCAACCACTCATTGGTGTCAGATGAGCCGACATTGTAGAATGCATGTGTGTCCCTCTTTGGGAAGAGCACATCGTCATTCTGTTCATAGCAGTGTAGCAAGGCCATGTGAAATTGTGGATGGATATGCCACTTCTGGAGCTTCTCGGGGAGTTCCAGAGTATAGATGTTGTTGACACCATCCTTTGCAAGGACCTTCATAGGTCTGATGTACTTGGGTATGAGCTTTTGAGCTCTGCCCTTTGGCATCACCAAGTTCTGGGTTGATAAATAAACTCAGTCGTTGACCTGGAGGGTGGTTCCCTCCTTCCACCTTTTATTTGTGTGATGCATCTGTACCACTCTGCTCTCTATGATGGCATTATGGGCCATCTCCAGGTTCTCCCTGGCCTGGTGTATAAACTTCTGGACACCTGGGGTGCTCGACATGGACCCTTGTGAGATGTGTTGCATCAGGATGGGCATATGCCCATAGTTCAGTTTGAACGGGGCGAATCCGGTCGAACCACTGATGCTCAAGTTAATCATGAACTTGGTAAGGGGCAGTTTGTCTGCCCAATCCCTCTGGTTCAGCTGTACCAGCACGCATAGTATCTGAACTGGTGAGGGGCAGTTTGTCTGCCCAATCCCTCTGGTTTGGCTGTACCAGTGCACATAGTATCTGAACTACATTCTGAATCATGTGTTCAGATGTACCGTCTGTCTGCGGATAAAATGCTGTAGACATCAGGAGTTTAACTCCCATCATATGGTGTAGTTTGCGCCAGAATGCCAAGGTAAACTTGGCATCTCAGTTGGAGACTATCGTCTCCAGCAATCCGTGTAGTTGCACTACCTCCTGCAGGAATTTCCCTGCAAGCTCAGAAGCCTGAACAGTAGTGCTGACTGGTACCAGGTGCACCATAGAGGTTAGGCAGCACAGGACCACCCACAGGTAGTCATGTCCACTGCTTGGTGGGAATGGTCCCACAAAATCCATGGCAATGGAGCCCCAGGGCCTCCTGGGCACAGGCAGACTGTGCAGCAGGCCCTGAGTTGGTCTTCGTGACCTGGCATGTAGGACAGATTCGACAGAACTGATCTACTTTGCGGCCAAGTCCTGGCCACCAATACCATCTGCAGATATAATCTGTGATTCTCTGGGACCCAAAGTGCCCCAGCATCTTGTGTGCCTGGTTGATGACCAGGGCAGTGACTATGTCACCCTTGTACTTAGTATGCGGGAGGCATAGTACCTCCTCCTTGCCACGATTTCTCATGTAGAGGAGACCTTCCCATGTAAGGAACTGTGGGTGATGCCCCACCTGGGATATGACCTTCGAGAAGAGGGTGTCATCCTGGTATCCCATATGGATAGTGTCCAAGAAATTGGGCACAGTCCTGTATGAGATGGGTGGGGCCCTGGAGGCCTTGGTGGGTTCAAGAATCAACAGATCCTCCTCTGCACTAGTATGAGGAGTGTCCTCAACTCTCCTTTCTGTGGCTGAAGCCATTTCTTGGGCTTCTACCAGGTGGTTCTCCCACTTTTCCTTCAGATGCGAGCTCTGTCGCAGTATTTCGCTAATGGCGGCGAGCTTCAGCTCTTGCATCAGTCAAGGGGAAGATCATCCCCCTCTGGATCTAACCAGGCATCGGCACTTGCCCAGTCCAGTTCTTCATTGGAGGCTGTATTGCCCCCTTCACTCTCATAGTAGCGAGACAGGCAGTCTGCTATGAGGTTCTCAGAACCCTTTGCATAGACAATGGTAGCATTGAATCACAACAGGTAGTCAAGCCATCTGACTTGCCTACCAGACAGCTTACACTGCATCTTGAGGTAGCTGAGTGCTTCATGATCGGTTACGATTGTGAATTTGAAGCCGAGGAGTTTGTCCTCCCATTTGAGGAGTCCCTCAATGATCACAAGCACTTCCTGCTCAAAAGTTCAATAGTTTTGCTGAGCATCACTCAGCTTCTTCAACATGAAGCCAGCAGGCCTGCATGTCTTCCAATCAGGCCCTTGCCCATATAGTGCTCCCACCCTGTACAGGGATGTGTCGCACACGAGCCATATAGGCTCATCCTTCCTCAGGTCGATTGGCCTGAGGATAGGGAATTTGCATGCCAGATCTTTGATGATCTGGAAACACCAGCCATGGATTTCCCTCCACTGGAACGGATATCCATTCCATTGAATCCCAGTCAGTGGCATGGTATACACCAATACATCTGGTATGAACTGTGCCAGGTACTCTACCAGCCCAACAAACTGTTGAACCTTGTTCAATGAACAAGGGGTTCTCTAGTTTCGGATGCAGGACATCTTGTCCTTATCAGTGTGTATGCCCTTCTGGTCAATTAAATGACCGAGGCAATCCAGCCTCTTGGTGTATAGGTTGCACTTCTCCTCTTCGAGGTAGAAGTTGGCCTTCGCTACTGTCTCAAACACAATTTGGAGGTGCCATTCATGGTCCTCCAATGTGTCACTATAGACAAATATATTGTCCAGATAGATGTATATGAAACATCCAATGTGATCTCGGAAGATCACCATCATAAGGCATTGAAACATTGCAGGGGCATTGCAGTCCCCCTGCTGCATGACCTGGCTGATGAAGGTCCTGTATATGGTGAAAAAGGCTGTCTTTCAGACATCCTCTGGCTCCACCCG
This sequence comes from Pulveroboletus cf. viridisquamosus, assembly GCA_038090515.1. Taxonomy (NCBI): domain Eukaryota; kingdom Fungi; phylum Basidiomycota; class Agaricomycetes; order Boletales; family Boletaceae; genus Pulveroboletus; species Pulveroboletus cf. viridisquamosus. The sequence goes on along the minus strand of JBBPMX010000359.1, from coordinate 9,228 downwards.
GACCTGTTCATATGCATTGGACAGGTCAATCTTTGAATGATACTTCTCTCGGGCCACATCCATTCAGATCTGGTCCTGATCCAGGAAGGGCATTATGTCCTTCACCATGTTATCATTTCTCTTGTGGCAGTCAATGACTGTCTGCAACTTCCTGCTTTTCTTCAGGATACATAGCATCAAAGTGGCCTGTGGGACACTTTTCATTACCCACCAACCCACAGTGGTGTAAAGTCAGATTTTATCCGACAGTTGCTGCTTCAGAGTGTCTGCACAGCATGGGAGGTGGTAAGCGTATTGCTTACTTTTGTCGACAAGCAGGATTCGGTGGTTCACCTCCCACAGTGGGGGAAGTGCTTGTTTCACTCCTCCCAGTTGACTTTTGTATTTCTGGAACCATTGGTTCTGTAGGTGGGGTATATCCTCCTCACATAATCTCATGACTGTGAGCTGCAATCATTTTTCATTTATGTTTTTTAATTTTGTAGTTTTTATACTACTCCCCCTCCCTTCATTCAAGCCCTCATAAGGTATGAACACTGTCGTAGGGTGCGAAAGTCAGTGGGAGGTCGGGGTGGTGCAGGGGTGACAGGTGCCCCTAGCACCGGACAAGGATTCGCCCAGAAGGGGGACAGCAGTGCCCCCCACAATCCACGAGTTGTTTGCGAAATTGATAATGGCGTGGTGTTGTCGTAGGAAGGGTATCCCCAGGATACAATTGTAGCGATCGATATTAGCTACATCAAAATACATGCAGGTGGTAAATTTGCCAATGATGATAGAAGCTTCACCCCCATGGGTGATCTTTGAGCGGCTGCCTATGCAGCCCAGCTGCAGTATGAGCTGTTGTGTGAGAGGATATACCTCCATCCAGGTGACCTTTGCGAATGCAGGGCTCATGATGTTGTGAACGGCTCATTGCGTTCACCGAGAAACCGAACCTAACCGTCGGCTGGACCAAATCATAACCCTAGAGAGAGGAAGCTGATGACGGAGCTACCTGGCAGAAGGAAGGAATGCCCATAACGGGGGCTAGCCAGAGCGAAACCGCCAAAGAGCTACCTTGAGGTCGAGGGATGTTATCCCTTAGCACACAGAGGGGAACCTAGGACAAGTGGCTAAAGCTGGGGTTCCCGGCTTTAGGCCACTGGCCTTATATATTGCCTGGGTCCGCACACGGACCAAGCTGTACACTACTATACATGGTAATGAACGTGTCTATGGTAAGCGTAATGATGGGAATGGAAGGACGGAGATTAAAGAGGTCAGGCTGCAAGGAGGTGAGTCCTGAGATCTAGATCGTAGTCCTAGGAGATGGGATCGGAGATCTGAGGATCGGGATCGAGATCCAATATATACTAATGGATACAAAGGGGAATTAGATCGTATCGGGAGATCTAGGAGGTGGCAGGATTGCTGTGGAGATCCAATGGAGATAGAGGGTCTAGGGTAATCTAGGGTTTGCCATGTGGCAACCTTGAGGCATGATGTCATTGATGACGTCAGGGTCTGGACTCATCATGTGACTGGTCATGTGATCGGCCTCGTGGAGGTCACATGACATAACAAACGTGAGGATGAAGGAAAGTGAGGGAATGAGCATGAGGTGAAATAGTTAGATGCAAGGGGATTCGTAACACATGAAGTTACTGGTACTACCGGTGTTGATCATTGTGTATGCCAGGCACCCATTGATGGTGATCTGGGCTGTTGCACATGTGCATAGTGCCAGTGTGATTATTGGTCGCATACCAGGGTTATCCCCTGGCCCCATCCGAGTATGTATTGCATACCTGAAGGAATAGGGGTTTACTTCCCCCATTGCATCCTGGCATGCGACATTGAGCGTGGCCAACTGCACTTGCATGAGGTCAGGTGGTCCATCCTGTGGGATGACCATTGACCCATGTGCAGTCTTGACCACTAGGTCATCTGGATACATCCTGATCTGGAGTGGGGATCACTCTATGAGCTCCTCTACAATGATATCATATGATGTGGCAATCTCTTGCCTGGTAAATGAGGCACATGGGCGAGCCTGTACTGCCTTGGATCTGAGGTTCTGAGTGAGGAACACTTGGTATCCCTCAAAAATGTGAATTTGTTTCGCAAGTTCAGCTATTGCTGCACAGACATGGTCAATATCAAGGCCATGTCCCGTCATTTGTGTGTGATCACACTTGTCCCAGCCTCAGTCATACTCCCGTCAAGCATGCTCTGACGGGTATGACTGGGCTGTGCTCAGTGAGGGATCTCCCTTGTCAATATCAGCTGTGATATGGGTGATACATCGCCAACATTCAAGGCAGCCACTGCCCTCATGGATCACCCTGTATATCAGGGACCATGTCCATCTCAGCTGGGGGTCCTCATCTCCTTGTAGCCCAAGGCCTGAAGGGGGTGAATCCCTATTGGTGATCTCCATCACCATGCACTGCACCGACTGGTTGTCGTCCAGCAGGTCATGCATGGCACCCAAGTAGGCAATGGGTTCATTGTCTTCTTGGATGTCTGAGCACTCCAAATACAGCTCAAAGTGATCATCAACTGCTTGGCCTTCATCAGTGGGGTCATCATCGACCCCCTCAGTAGTCTCTGCTATGTGTTCAGGGTCGGCAGGGGCTGCTACCTCATTGTCAAGTGTAGTATCAACATTGTTGGTCGGGGGTTCATCCCCCTTGTCTTCTGGTACATCCACAGTGTACAGTCGTGATTTTCCCACTGGTGGTAGATCTCTGTGAGGTTGATTGCATTGATTGGCCATATGGCCTTCCTTACCACAATGGAAGCAGGTGATGCCCTGCATCTTCCCCTTATCTGGCAGCTGTAACCGTCCATTCGTCTGGGTTGTTGGACTCTTTGACTGGGAAGCACCCACTACTGTCTTGCCTGGACTTACAGTCTTGGGCAAGTTGACTGTCCTTCGACAGTACAGCATATTTCCATGATGCACAAACTTGTGTGCATCACCCAAGGCCCCTTTGGCCCTCTTTCCCTGTGGGTATGAACCACTTCATCCTTGGGGGGTCTTCCCTCCAGAGCCAAAGTGGCTTGTTCTCATATGCAGGCTAATGGCCTTCTGGGCAGTCTCCATCCACTGGACCTCCTTGAGGATTTCCTTGATGCTGGAGTGTTCAGTGGATATGCTGCGAGCCTCAAATATACTTTGTATAGTCATGTGGGGCAATCCACAGAGGAACTTCCTCCTGAATGAATAATCGTCTGGGGGTTGTACCATCCGGTACACATGATGCCTGAGGTCGTTGTAGAAGGTGAGGGCCCTCTTCTCAGGGGAAAACCTAATATGGTTGTACTGGTCTGCTGCATTCTGTGCTGAGGCCTCATGCATGAAGCGTTTAAATAGCCCAGTAATCAGGTCCTCGAAGGACAAGAACCGGATTGCTTGATCTAGTGATTTGACCTCCTGGTCATACCACTGGGAGGCTAGGTCCTCCAAGTATAACCCTGTGTACAGCATGCAATCTTCATCGTGATCCGGTCTGGTAACCTTGAATGTATGGAAGTACTTTAACAACTGGCTCAGCCAGTCATTGAACTTCTCAAGATCGTCCTGACCTCCGTACTTCCCTGGTTTGGGTGGATTCATCACCTTCACCTCGGGCCCCACTGGGCCGGTTGATCACCTGACTTGTTCCCATATACACTGTGCAGATTGCTGCTGCATGTAATCCATGTAGTGTGCGTTACCAGGGGTGAATCCCCTGAGATAATTTCAATGATGATGTCATCTGGTGGGCTCACCTCTGCCACTTCTCATGTCAGATTGGCCATCAGATTGGCTGTTGGATTGACTACTGTCATCCGGATCCCCTGGATCATCCAGGTCGTCTGGAGGTCTCCCATCGAGGGGTTCTTCCCATGGAGGGTTACCCTCCTCTGCATCACGTTGCCTGTGAGGCCATTTCTCCTGGAATGGGGAAGGTCGTCAGCCTGCATTGGCATTGCAACCATGGTCTCCCTGAATGGGTCTGTTAATGGACAGTTGGCCATCCCCTGCAGCATTATTCGCTGCTACAGCACGATCTCATGCCATTTGATGCAGGAGGGCTCTTTCCCTCTGTCCTGGGGTGCTGTACAGATGGCACATGATGTCAGAATCCCAACCTGAGAGGTATGCTGGTTGATTCGGCATATTAGGGGCAAGGCCCTGTTCTGTCAATGTACAACTAGCGGGGGCACTTTGGCTACAGGACATTGCCATCCCTCACCTCACTGGGCTGCCTGCCTCACTATGGGATGTGAGGTCTGCCTTGATGGGTACTGGGCTTATCGCCTGGTTGGATGTCCTATTATCATCTGCGAATCTTTGTTGCAATCGTTCCAGCATTGCAGCATTATGCTGCCCAGGATTTATCCCGTGATTGTGGAACCCCTTGGGTCCCACATTGTACCTTAACCATTGATGTTGCACGTCCATGAGGAACTTATTGATGGTGGCAAGGGCCATTCTGGGATCAATGGGTACATCTCCCTCAGATTGGTCCCTCAGTGGGGGCGACATGCCCCCCATGTAGGCCCATATGATTGGGCTCTCAGCCCTCAGGCCTGGTGACGCCTCCAGTGAGGTCAATGAATGGTTGTTGTTCTTGGGTTGCTGAGTCAATGGGCTCATGGGGACAGGGTCAGCTTCCTCTGCTGTCCTTGGTGCTGCTCAGCATCTGGGAGGCCTGTGCCTCCTCTACTACTGCAGCACTAGGCCCAGGTTCTGTGTTTGGTCCCAGTGTCTGGCCTGTTGTTGGGGTTTTTACTCCCTTCTTTATGACCTTAGGATCTCTTGGGAGTTCCTTGGGAGTCCTGGGTGGTCGTGAGCTACCCGTTGAGGGGTTTTTCCCTCATCCTGATGGTTTGGTCACCATTGACTTCACTTGGCTGTGGGTCACCATGCAACTTATTATGAATACACGTTTTTGCACTTCAAAAAATTTGTAAGGTTGCTGTATTGGTGCTCTGCACCCTGTCCTCACTCCTTACTCACACTGGTGAAGTGTACCAAGTGGTATTCACAGATGAGTAATATAGGAGTAATATATGAGGATTGGCCCGTCACCAGGACAGGCCTCTCCTTTTTATCTACCTACCACGCATGTGATTACCTCGTATCACATGTGCTTGTAAGTACACAATCAGGGGTTATTACCCTATTTAGTATCTACAGGAGCTACTGCCCCTTATAGGGTGCTCCCTAACACTCTCATTAAAATTTCCTTCACCATCTATCACTCCCACATTATATCAAAGGATGTCAACTCCTTTGCAGCTCATATCATCCAGATCATTATCCTGAAAGAAGATGCTCCTGTTGATAGTGCTCCTTGTGATCTCCATGCAGGCCCATTGCAAACTCTCCAACCAGGCCCCATAACCAGGTTTCTGAAATGGCCAGCTAATGCTATTGCCAGGCCTAGCAGCAGTGAGAACTGCAAGAAATGGAAGTGGCAAGAACATTGTGGGTGATGTATTTAAGGAGGTTTCTGAGTCAGATGGGAATGAATCTGATAATGTCTAACTCTGCCTTCATCACAGTTCAGGGTTCAAATGTTTGCTGTTGTGCTTGAATTCAAAGTTGTAATATAGCATTCCATAGTCTTTTGAACCTGTTTGTGTTCCACAAGCAAGGTGATATTTGGTTGGCAATGCCAACACCTAGTATTATAATCCACAGCATGGCCATAATCAGTCACATTCTGCTGGTCAAACTGTAATGTAATATATGGAATTATAAAGGTACCTTTCCCTTCCAAATCCTAAGCATATTCTTGAAATTGCCAGTTGCCCAGGATCTTACTTATCATGCCAAGGACTTGTATTATATGTAGGTCTGACAGATAATGAACATCAGACTCTCAGTAATGTTGAATGTTAGATAGCATAGCAAATGTTGCCAAGTTGTATAAACCCTTACAATGCATTATCAACTAGATCAAATATTATCCAATTGCACCAACATTTATCCAGAAGCCACATACAATCACTCAATCAATTATAGAACAATTCTCATTGATCTATCTACTACAGAAACATAAAATACAGATAACAGATACCATAACAACAAAAGGATAAAGCAAAACTAAGGCAATAACATATCAAGACCAGAGGCACAGCCACAAAACTAGAAGGAACCACAACACCAGATGGGACCACAATACCAGAAGGGACCATGAAACCCGAGGACCACAAGACCAGAAGGGACTGCAACACCAGAAGAGATCACAAAACAAGATGACTGTGAGACCAGAAGGGATCACAAAATCAGAGGACCATGAGACCAGAAGGGACCATAAGACCAGGGGTGCAACCATAGGTACCAAGACATGACCACAAGACCAGGAGACCACAGGGGGCAGAAAGCAACCCATTGTTGTTGATCACAATGGAACCAGAGACATGACTGTAGAGAGGAAGGGACTTGGCATGACTGGGCAAATGGTTGAAATACAACAAAGCTTTCACGCACCACAATATTTAGAGCAGACTTTACTTGATCTATGTTCCATCCAAGTCCTAATGCAGTAAGCTGTGGCTCAATGTGTGCTGGACAGTTACTTGTATGTCTGGTCTCAACTCCTCAGCTCTAGCACCATCTTCTCACAGATAAAATTTTCATTTAAGCCTTATTATAATACATCTTCATTGTCTGTGAGATCTGCTGATGTGTCCATGGAGGGTCTGTCTGTGTCAGTCACAATAGGTCTGTGCTGCTGTGCTAAGCAGTCACCTTATGTATATGGTAAGTCACAGCTGGCTAGCTGTTGTCAAATGTAATGTAGGCTGTGCAGCAAACAGGTGATCATATTTGTTGTAGCTAGTTGGCTATAAAGTATTGTATTTGGACAAAAAAGGTATTATGAGTGTTGCACCCTGAAACTGATTTTGGTACAATGAAAGTGGATTATGTATAATGGTTACACACTTGCTAAGAATATTACAATCAAATTATAATCTTTTGGCATTGAATGAAATCACTCTGCTATTGAGGGAACACCTAAGATATCATATGAGTATGCTATCAGACCCAAACTCAAAGTGAGGATGAGACTAAAAGATGAGAATTCCAAGCATAAGGAAATACAATCTATGCTATGGTGGGTTTATATACTATTCAAAGGCTGTGCTATGGAACTTGCTAGAACATCTTGGAATGATTACCTAATAGAACTTTCCAGAACATTCTATGATCTTCTGATAAGATAAGGATCAATAAAGTGAGAGGAGTTAGTGGTGAAATAAGATTCTCTTGTTTCTGACATTACCCCCTTTTCAAGTTGATGCTCCAAGTCAGTTGTGTTTTTGGGAGGGATTTTGAAATAAGTTGTGGGTAGGTGGGTGAGGGAGGTGGCGAACTCTTTGAATCTGGAATCGTAGATCATTATCTGTCCTTGTGTACACATAGGGCAGTCACAGGGAATGTTGTTGATGATTGCTCATACAGCCATTGGGTGGGTTTTGTAGAATTCAGCTAATGCTTCTCTAGTGTGTACAAGGTGAGCCTTAGGTTCCCAGGTGCGATCCTCTCTAGGGTAGCCCTTCCAGTGTACAAGGTATTCAACTTTTCCTCAACATCTGTGGGCGTTTACGATGGATTCAACTTTGTATTTGTTCTGCTGTGGTACTATGGTGTAAAACACTAATCCTATCTGGAATGGATAAGGACTAGAAAAAGAAAAGGGTGCAAGTATAAACTCGACCCAAGGGAGGGGGACAGGAAAGACAGGCCACAGTGAGTAGAGGACCTAGGCAGCTCCCTTCTCAGACAGACAGAAAGCAGAGGGAAGAAAGATGCAGAAAGATGTATTCAAAACTGTAGGGACACACTTTTATAGTCCAGGGCATTCCCTCAGACTTATGAAGGTGAAGTAACAAAGATAGCTAAAAACCTGAGTGAATCAGCATGTATCCAGGATCAATCCAAACCAGATCCAAAAAACATTGATTCGGGACTGGATTAAGCTAATCTGGACCAGATGTACCAAACCTGACAACCAAAACCTACCCAGACAGACAAGGAATATCATAGACTGGGAAGATCAGATGTTTGTACAACAGGAGACTTCCGTCTCCTACAATGGCAGGGGGTGGAGTTGGTTTGGCTTGTGATGGGAATGATTCTTTTTGATATGGCCATAAATGTGATTCGTGGAACACTGGGTGTATCATCTTCCAGTGTGTGGGTAACTCAAGTTCGTACACTGCCGGTCCTACCTTCTTCAGAATTTTGAACAGACTGTAATGTTTGTCTTTGAACTTCTTTGATGGCTGATCTGATTGGATGTGCTTTCTGTTGAGAAGTACTTGATCACCAGGTTGGTAGATCACTGGCTGTCTGGCGTTTCGATCATAGTACTTCTTCATCTCCGCAGCTGCCTTCTCTAGTGCGATCTTGGCTTGCACATGAGTTTCCTTCATTTGTGTCATGAAATCCATTGCTTTGGCCATTCGCACCTCTCTATGATTGTCAATGGAGACTAATGGTTGTTGCCCATAATTGAGTATGAAGGGGCTAGTTCTGGTTGCACTGGATGTTTTCTAATTGTGTGCAAACTTGGCTAGGGATAACCATTTGGCCCAGTTGTTCTGGCAGTGATTAATGTATATCCTCAGATAAAGTTTGACCTCAGAGTTTATACATTCTGTTTGTCTGTCAGTCTGAGGATGGTAAGCTATAGAAAGATTTCCTTTGATTCGTAGGAGTGCGTATAGGTCAGTCATGAATTGCGATACAAATTGTGGTCTGTGATCTGATATCACCTTCTTTGGGATGCCATGGAGTTTGAATATGTTGTCACTGATGGTGGATGATATGGGGAAGAGGTGTATCATTTTGGAAAACTGGTCGATGACAACCAAAATGGCATCTTTTCCTTGTGAGTTGGGTATCAGTCCGATGATGTTGACAGATATGGTCTCCCATGGGGTGGACAGAATCTTGTTAGGTGTAATCATGGTATGCATGGGTACTGGGTGGTTCTTTGCCTTTTGACACCTGTTGTAACCTTTGACATATCTCTCTACATCTTTTCATATAGTGGGCCAATAATAATGTGTCATGATTAGGTCACATGTTTGGTGAGCTCCGGGGTGTCCTGCGATGGGATGATCGTGGTTTCCTCAGATGACTTGTTCCCTGAGCGTGGACTCCATTGGTATGTAAAGCAGGTCTTGTCAATAAATGATGTCGTCTTTCTTGGACCACTGTGTTGTTTCTTTCATACG